>AWUE01018762.1:0-63491 GCA_001974825.2 Corchorus olitorius | reverse complement strand
AATCATCAGCGAAATGCATTCAAACTGGAATGAAAGCAAAGTTTGTTAACGAAATGCCAAAAGAGACGGAGTAGAAATGATGCTGAGCTATCTTGAGTTCTCACCTTAAAACGACAAAACTTCGATTCAAAGAAAGAAAAGTTGTTTTTCCTTATAATATTGATTGAGTTCTTGCTTGAGTTTCAGTTTAAAACAAAATCTTATCTTGTTTTAAAATCCTGGTCGAGGTCTCTGTTAGAGAGTTTTCAATTTAAAATCTTATCTTGTTTCAAAATCCTGTTCGAGGTCTCTGCTAGAGAGTTTTCAATTTAAAATCTCATCTTGTTTCAAAATCCTGTTCGAGGTCTCTGCTAGAGAGTTTTCAATTTAAAATCTCATCTTGTTTCAAAATCCTGTTCGAGGTCTCTGTTAGAGAGTTTTTTTTTCAATTCAAAATCTCATCTTGTTTTAAAATCCTGGTCGAGGTCTCTGTTTGAGAGTCTATATTTAAGAACCACATTTCTTAAAATTTATTCTTTTATGCATACATGTAGAACGGGTGTCTATGTCTTTGCACATTTCCTTCCTAACAGGAAGTATACAAAAAATAATTTTGTAAACTTCCCATTAGTTAGAAAATGCACAAAGAGGGGCAGCTGTAGACACCCATTTTTGTCTTAGGACCATGAATTGAATCAACTTTTTTTCTAATTGATCATTTTTGCTTACCCAGGGGCATTTTGGTCAATTTGCACGTCCATGGGCATTTTGGTCATTTTTGCACATCTAGGGGCATTTTGGTCATTTTTGCCCATCCAAGGGCATTATGGTCATTTTTGAATGTCCAGGGGCAGTTTGATCATTTTTGTTCATCCAGGGGCATTTTGGTCACTTTTGCACATCTAGGGGCATTTTGGTCATTTTTGCATACTCTGGGTTCTCTTTGGTCATCTTAGTTATATTTTTAGTTTAGGTTAGCTAAATAGTTATGAATTTCCTAGAGTTCAATTCCATTTAGTACCATTGCATTTTTCTTAATTTGCAATTTAAGGATGATTAAATTAGTTTAATTCATGTACTATTTGCATTAGTAATTTTTTTTTTTTTTATTTATTTTGGACCATTAGCTATAAGTTTTGGTATTAGTTTTTTTAGTTAGGAGCAGTTGGCAATTCTAATTAGGCTCACTTTTAGGCTTAATAAGAAGCAAACTTTATTTCCTTAGGAGTTTGTAATGTACAAAGTAGCTTGCATAATTACAAAGCAAAAAAAATTCAAAAAAATTGAAAAATGGAAAATATTACAAAAAAAAGAGAACAAAAAAACAGTTTGTCTACATTAATAGTCCCATACACATAAAGATTGGATATTGGGTCTTGTTGGTTCCTCCACCTTCTTCTTTTCCCATACAACACATGTCGAGGGGCATCCATTCCTTGTCTATTGCCATAGCAACTCCAGGCATCTTTTGGTAGGACTAAAACCTGCAGGTTAGTGCAACATGCAGAAGAAAATGTTTCCCCAGGCTGGAAGCATGGGCACCATTAATTGGTTATATGCTTTCTTTTCAAAAATGCAACCAACAACAGACAGAGCAAGATGGCATGCAAGGACGATCAAACAAGCCATGTACCCGTGCATTGAAAATCTTTTAAAAGACCTCATTATGCAGGGCTTTACATGAGAGTGTGCAGAGGTTAATACAGTAAAGATGGGGTCAACAGTGATGCAGGAAATGCAGCAAGCAAACATAACATGGCAAACAGCAAAGGTCGCACCAAAAAAAAACAACAATAAGTTGAAGAATGCAAACAATATGTTTAAAAGCCTAGGGAAGCTTTAGTCTTAGGCAGATTTTGGGACATGAGGTTCAGGATTAATTTCTGACCTCAACGTACCAATCTGCCACTCGAGAAGCAACAAAGCATTCATGATAAGTCAACACAGGCAGGCAGCATAAATTCAATATTGAGGGCAAAAAATACAAGGGTAAGAGGAAACTCGGAAAGCAGAGTTTTAAATGCAACAGGTGACTCTAAATGGCAAGGCAAAACATTATTCATGCAGCCATCACAATCTCAGGAAAAATTCCAATTTGATCACCTCAGCAAAGTCAAAAAGAGAAACAGTAAACTCTAGCCAAAAATCAGTATCCAATGACAGTAGCAGAGTCAAAACACACTTAGTGCAATATGCAAGAGGTCAAAATGCAGTAAGCATGACAATGGAGCACACAAGACATATCACAGTAGAATGCAGCATGGATTCAATTGCTCAATGTGATGAAGTCCAAAGATGAGCATAAATTGTCTAGTTTAATGGGAAGATCAGAGATTAAGCAGCAAGAAAATTCAAGGATCCCAAAAGAATGAGCAAGAACAAGGCTAACAGGTCACAAGCTAGCCAGACTTCTATCATCAATCAACAGGCTCAAAGCAATTCAGGAAGCATCAAGGGATGGTCCAATATAAAGCACCGAGCAAAACAGGGGACAATGCATTTCAAAGTAAAGTATAGACAGCTTTCAGTCCCAGGAGGATTTATACAATTCATAGTTTCACTTAACCATTAATAGGTTCAGTAACATTTGTTACACTGCAATTTGCATCACCACTACATTAAAAAATCTCATGGCATTCATAGTCAGGGTTAAGTCACATTAGGATTACACTTTTGAGCTAGTATAGTAGCATGCTTGCATTCTTTAAAGTTTAAGTAGCCATGGCATGTCATCTAGGTACCCATTATTAGTGTCTAGGCACAGTTAAGGGATTCATATGCACATTCAGCATCATGCACTATCATCACAAAACACTTAGGACAGTTGTCATTTAGTTGTCATTTTAGGCATAAAAAGGGTATAATTCAACAAGGAGCGCAGGATCAAGTCAACAAAGAAAATCAGATATGGTCAGATACATCAGTGGCAGGTATAAACCAAATAGTCATCAAACAAAATAGCTCTCACCTTCACACGTGCACAAGAAACAGAATCGGTGGATGAACCTGGGGAAAGGACATAAAAAAATTGGTTAGGAGAAAAGGATAAGGAGGAAGGAAAAAAGGGAAGCGCTAGCTGGCTAAAAAAGAAAAATTACTAGAAGAGTCTCGAAAAAATACTAGGGGGGAGGACACAAAAAGGTAAGAGGATGCTTTAAGGAAGAAAAAAAAGAGGAAGGATTGAAAAAAACTGGTTTTGCAGGGAGCTTCTCTCTGGGTTTTAGAAAAAGAGAAGTCGAGGTTGAAGCAAAAGGCCTGGTAGCGTTTGAAGAGTCCAGATCTGGCTCAAGCAACGCTTTGCCTTTTCGATCTCGAGTTCACACACTTTGAAAGCTCGTTTTTTGTTTTTCTTGGGGATTTTCAAATCGAAGCTTGCAGTTTATTGAGTTGAGAGGGTAAGTCTAATCGAATCTTTGATTCTTGAGTGGGTTGGGGAGTGTTGCAGGCGGTGAGGTGCTAGAGATCTAGGGTTTGAGTGGAAGGAAGAAGAAGTTTGAGTCGAGGAAGAGGAAGATAGCAAACAGGGAAAAGCTTGGTCATTTAAAGGCTGAGTTTGAGTGAAACAACAACGTTTTGGGTGAGCATTCTTTGTAAATTGCTTCAATCGAATCCCTCTTGCTTTGATGTTATGCGATCAGGGGCTATTTGGTTAATGCTTTGTGCTTTGCTTCCAAATTTGTGATTGAATGGATTATTTTCTAGTGAGTTTATGTATGTTCATGAAAACTGATGATAGCTTGTTAATTGAAGTATTGATACTGTTCAAAATTTACTTGCTTTTTGAAAAGGTAGGATTTTTAGTTAAGTAAACATGATGGATTTGATTTATGATTATCTTTTTATGCTAAAGCTAAAATTCTTATTGGTCATAATATAATGAAAAGAACAAAAAAGAGATAATTAGAGTTTAGATTTAATTATTTCCTTTAGATTTTAACTTTTTTTTTAAAAAAGAAGAGAGAATCAAGTCTTTATATTCAAGTTTTGATTTTTAAACATGGTTGATTCCAATTTAGATTCATGGTCACTTCGGAATTGATATTGAATATAGGAATGAAGCTTTTGATTATAAAGCTAAAATTTTTAAAAATGGGAATTAGCTTACTAGTTGATTTCGTGTCATATGAGGGCTAATTGTTATTTTAAGAATTTAAGCTTAAAAATCAAGGATTTCATTCCTTGGGACTAAAGGTCAATTCATGGAGAGATTAATGAATCTCTTGGAATTAATTTTAGTTTAAGTAACCAAGATTTGGCTTGTTTAAAGGCTAAATCCTCTTTTAAGCTTATGTTAGATTAAGGGAAGTTTTCCTAATTCTTAATAACTTGTGTTTGAGTTCATTTTAGGGTTTAGACTTGTTTGAGCTTAATTGAGTGCCTTTTTTTTAATTTGTTCACATAAAGACATCACGTTCCTTCCTTTTACATTATGGTCCCTGATTTGCTGCTTTATTTGTGATTAGTTCAAGTTCACCCTTGATTTAGAAATCTATCTCTTGATTTATGCCGTATTACCCTTGATTCGGTTTCTTTTGCTTGATTAAGTGCATTTTGGCCTTTGCTTTGGGGATTTCATGCAATTTACTACTTGATTTCGGAAATTGATGATATGATTGTGCAATTAGGTGCTTATTTCGTATTTCTGACATTTAATCCTTGTTATTTGGTCCCTGAATGTTGCTAATTGCTTACTTTATGTGCAGAGGGTTCCCCGATTTGTCCCATTGACCTTTAGGCTTCTGTTCCTTTTAAGTCTTTTGTTTATTTAGATTTACCGTTGGCTTTGTTAAAGCCTTTGAATTTGTAATAATTAGTAATTAGTGATAGAATTAATGAAAAATCATGCATCCATGCCATTTATATAGTATGTCACTTTGATCCTGCAAAAAATGCATTAACATTTGTCTTTTACCGAGATGAAGGGCCTCTCGGATGAGTGTACTCGGGTACGAATTTCCGGGAGTCCTTTCTAGACCGGTCACTTTCGTAAATACCCCCATAATGCGTGGGAAGGGTTTACGGAATCGATTTCGGGTAGACTCATGTTAATGCATATAAATAAAAAATGACCTTTCACGCATTTTAAATGTCGTTCATGCGAGTTAGCCTAAATAAGAGTCAGTAAACAACCGTATTTTACTATGACGGGTGGGTTCCAAGTAAATGTACTCGGGTACGATTTCTTGGATCCCGCTCCGAGATTGGATTATTCCCGAAATACCCCTATAATGCGTAGGAAGGGTTTTGGGCTAATTTCAAGTATACTGTCGTCTACTGATTAACTAAAATTCACCAATTCATGCATCATTAAGCATTTGTAGTCTCTTTTTAGGAATTAATAAGATTTGAGAAAAAGTAAAATCACCAATTCTTTTAAAAGGCACACTAAAAGCAACCTATTATTGTTGACCCGCAATTAGATCTAGTTTGGCTTAGAGGTACCGTCACTTGACGGGCGTACCGGGGGTGCTGATCCTTCCCCGGGCGTAAATGACTCCCGAACCTAGGTCTAGGTGATCAGACCGGACCCGTAGGTTTAGTGGGTCCCACGCCAAGCACTACCTCATTAGATTGATCAAGACAATTAGGTGGCTAATAACACCTTAGAAAAAAAGATTAGTGGCGACTCCATTTTCAACGTCGTTTCGACAGGGTTCCCCGGACCCGAACGTTTCGACACCATTTTTAAGCTACTCAGGAAAAGTAATCCAGGAGAATGGGATGGTGAATGTCAAGCCGCGTTTGAGAAGGTGAAAGAATATTTGTTGAATCCACCGGTTTTGACGCCCCCGGAACGTGGAAGGCCTTTGATTCGGGACTGCAGCAGGATAGGTCGAGCAAAAAGGTCAAGCAAAAAGGAGTATGACGTCTACTATCTGAGCAAGAAGTTCACCGAATATGAGTCCAATTACTCCTCCTTGGAAAAGATGTGTTGCGCACTGGCATGGGCAGCTCAACGACTGAGACAATATATGCTTTACCACACCACAATGTTGGTCTCTAAGCTTGACCCGATACGATACATCTTTGAGAAACCTGGTTTGTTTGTGAGGATAGCAAGATGGCAAGTGTTGTTATCAGAGTATGACATTGTGTAGGTGTCCCAAAAGGCCATAAAAGGGAGTGAAGTGGCAGATTTTTTGGTAGATAGGGCAAGGGACGATTACGAGCAGGTTAAGTTTGAATTCCCTGATGAGGATCTTATGGCAGTGATGAATACAGAAGAAGCTCCGAAAGAGCCTCCGAAATGGAAAGTATACTTCGACGGAGCATCCAATATGTTGGGGCATGGTATCGGGGCAGTGTTGATTTCACCAGATGGAGACCATTACCCAGCCACAACAAGGCTAGGCTTCCCCTGCACGAACAACATTGCAGAATATGAAGCATGCGTGTTCGGTATCCAAATGGCAATTGAAAGAAAGATCAAGGTGTTAGAAGTTTACGGTGATTCATCCCTGGTAGTTTACCAAATGAAAGGAGAATGGGAAACTAGGGATTTTAAGCTCATTCCGTATCGAGAACACATTTTTGAGCTAATGGAGCGATTTGAAGAAATCTCCTTTCATTATTTACCTCGGGAAGAAAACCAGTTGGCTGACGCACTAGCTACGTTGGCTGCCATGTTCAAAATTGGTGGAGGGATGGATATCCAACCTATCGAAATGAGGTTAAAGGAGTCGCCAACACATGTCATGAGCATAGAGGAGGCGCTGGATGGAAACCCGTGGTACCATGATATTCTGTAGTATGTCAAATATCATAAATACCCAGAATGTGCAACTGAGAACGACAAAAGGGTGATCAGGCGAATGTCGATGCGTTATCTTTTAAATGGAGAAGTGTTGTACAAGAGAGTCATGATCAGACGTTGCTTCGATGCGTGGGTTCCGCGGAAGCCAAGAAGATCATGGAAGAAGTACATGAAAGATCATGTGGAAGCCATGTTAGGGGACACAAAATGGCAAGACAGATCATGAGGGCGGGCTACTTTTGGTTAACGTTGGAGACTAACTGCATAAAATATGTCAGAAAGTGTCCCAAATGCCAGATTTATGCGTATCAGATTCACGTGCCTCCGAACCCATTACATGTCATGTCAGCTCTGTGGCCGTTCTTTATGTGGGGTATAGATGTAATCGGAGCCATCACCCCAGAGCCTCGAATGGACACAAGTTCATACTAGTTGCAATTGACTACTTCACTAAGTGGGTCGAAGCAGCTTCATACTCAAGCGTGACTCAGGTAGTGGTTACCAGATTCATCAAGAAGGAGATTATCTGTCGGTATGGGTTGCCAGCAAGGTTCATTACAGACAATGCATCCAACTTGAATCAAGGCTTGATAGAAGAGACTTGCAAGCAGTTCAAGATTGCACATAGTAATTCAACCATTTATAGGCCCAAAATGAACGGTGCGGTGGAGGCAGCCAATATGAATATCAAGAAGATTGTGGAGAAGATGACAGTGACCTACAAAGATTGGCATGAGAAACTCCCTTTTGCCCTGCACGCCTATCGAACTTGTGTTAGAACTTCTACAGGGGCAACCCCGTACTCTTTAGTATACGGGATGGAAGCAGTACTGCCAATCGAGGTGGAAATACCCTCCTTACGGGTATACAGAGAAATCAAGTTGGAAGAGTCTGAATGGGTTCAGGAAAGGTATGATCAGCTCAACTTGATTGACGAAAAGAGGTTAACAGCAATTTGTCATGGTCAGATGTATCAAAAGAGAATAGAGAGGGCATTTAACAAGAAAGTACGCCCGAGAGAGTTCAAAGAAGGTGATTTGGTTCTGAAGAAGATCATATCAGCACAACGCGATCCCCGAGGCAAATGGGCACCAAATTGGGAAGGCCTGTTCGTAGTAAAGAAAGCATTCTCTGGCGGGGCACTGATTTTACAAGAGATGGACGGTAAAGAGTTCCCGAGACCCATCAACTCGGATGTAGTCAAGAAGTATTATGCTTAAAAAAAAAAAAACTTAACCTAAAAAGGGAAGAGGTTAGAAAAAAGAGGAGTAGGTAAAAAGGAGGGGTCCAAGTTGAAAACCCACAGAGGGCGGCCTGGATCCATTGGGGGTCGTTTGAGCTGAAAACCTACAAAAGGCGGCTCAAACGGAGGCCGGAAAAGGAGAAGATCTAGGTTGAAAACCCGCAAAGGGCGGCCTGGATAACAACTTAAGTGGAGGCTGGAAAGGCATTGACAACTCGCTCAATCTTCTCGTGAGGTCGAAAGGGTGAGTCAGCAATCGGAAGCTACCAAGGATGACCAAAGAATCAAAAGCTTACACACAGGTCTAATCGAAAAGCAGAAAATTGCCCGCACTCCAAAATCGTCGGAGTATTCATCGCTATGAGGCCAGCCTTTTTATTATTATTATTTCTTATATACTATATTTCTTTGTGAACCACACTGTTTGAGTACACTCTATTGAATTCTTGAGCAAGGGGTGGTGTTACCCTTTGACCACATCTTTTCTTCTTTACTAATATATATAATAGTATATCTTATATATGAACCTATTTTCTAAATGCTTCTCATAAGAAGGAACACTTGAAATTTTACAAAATTATAACATTGATTGAGCATATTTAAATAAACATGGTTGTGAATGATATTTAATCACAAAAGGGTCATCAAGTTGAAACATAAGTCTAATTTTGTCACCAAAAGGGAGAGTGGAATTGAACAGGAAACAAGTTAAGACTGCATTTCAAGAAAAAGATTACGTTTAATTAGAGTAGGTTTTGTCGATGTTTGAGCCATCAATTGAGGGAAAAAGGAGGGTTACTACACCAGAAAGAGAAAAGCAAAAACAAAGGAAGCATCGAGCTATCTGAAACTTTCAATAAAAGAAAAGGAAAAGAAAGGAAAACAAATGAACAACATCAATAGCATTCCATGCATCATTCATCCGCAACTGATTATCCTAGCAAACCTGCTTAGGTCCCCATTCAGAATTGCCATTTAAGCAAACCTGTTTAGGTCTGTGTTTAGAATCCCATTTAAGAAAACCTGCTTTGGTCTCTGTTTAGAATTTTCGTTTAAGTGAACCTGCTTAGGTCTCGGTTTAGAATTTTCGTTTAAGTGAACCTGCTTAGGTCCTTGTTTAGAACTTCGTTTAATCAAACCTGCTTAGGTCCTTTCTTTAGAACTTTCGTTTAATCAAACCTGCTTAGGTCCTTTCTTTAGAACTTTCGTTAATTAAACCTACTTAGGTCCCTGTTTAGAATTTTCGTTTAAGCAAACTTGCTTAGGCCTTCATTTCGTTTAGGTATGCCCATTTAGGACTTCTTCTTTGAGTCCCGTCAAGTAAACCTGCTCAGGTCCTCGTTTAGAAGTTTCGTTAGAATTCCCGTTTAAAGGAACCTGCTGAGGTCTATGCTTAGAATCCCGTTTAATCGAACCTGCTTAGGTCCTTGTTTAGAAATTATGTTTAACCAAACCTGCTTAGGCCCCTTTTCATAATCTCGCCTTAGAAAAATTTAATCATGAGTTTCATTTGAGAGAGCCTGCTCAAGTACCTTTCGTTTTGTCAAACTTTCACTCAAGCACCTTATGTTTTGTCACTTCTCGTTTAAGCCTGGCTCCTAAGTCAAAGCTTTAAGTTTCCATTTCGAAAACCCTCTGAATCATGTTTTGTTTGCTTAAAACAAGTGTCTACGTCTTCGCACCCTTCCTGATCATCAGAAAGTTTACAAACTACAGTTTGGCACACTTCCTGATGATTAGGAAGTGCACAAAGAGGGGCAGTTGTAGACAAACAGTTTTTGCCTATGTCCTTTTTTAGCTTGAAATATATCTTAATTTGCATGCAGGGTTATTTAGGTCATTTCCCTTTTGTGGGCATTCTGGCAATTCAATAGAATATTTGGAGTTATTTTACATATCCCTTTTTGATTGCATCCGCAAGAGGGAGGAAAGAAGAAAAGAAAATCGGAGAGTCACAAAAAACGTGTCATTTTTGAAATATCCAGTTTGAGTTTGATACTATCACAGTTATCATTTTAATAGGTTTATATATAGGTATCAAGTTGGGTCTTGGGCTTGGGTTTGTTAGTTGGGTATCCCTTTTGCTGTTTGCTCTTTTTGTTTTGGGTCAAGGCCCATTCCTTTGGAGTTCATAATAAGATTACATACCCTTCGAAAATCACCAAAGCACCAAATACGGTTTTAATTTACACTCGCATCCTTAGTTACCAAATATCAAAAGTCCAAGAAAAAAAAATATTATTAAGGGGAATATATGAATAATGCCAAAATTAAAGCTCCTTACAACACCTGGTATTTATTTTATATATACAAAATTTTTACAAGTCTTGGTGGCCTCGTCCCTGTTTCACCCCCCTCACTCTTGGGAAGCTTGGCTGTTTGGTGAGTTCGAGCCAATTACTGGGCAAACCTACAAGGAAGAGAAGAAGAAAAAAAATGTCCCCCAGTGTAAGAAAAGACATGTACACCATTGGTTGGTGTACACGCGAAATGGGTAAATTGTCTGGGGAAATAATTAACTATTGGCTATATCAGGCACAGGGCATGAGATTAAGTCTCAGCCCTGGAGAGGCCAATAAAGCCGCAGAGAAGCCAGAGTGAATGTGTCAGCAACTGGCATGGAAAAAGCAAGAAAAATGTAAAAACAAAGGCAGAGCATTCCCAATACCACATTGTAGGGTTTTTTTTTTTTCCATTTAGTTTTAGGTATTCAGGTCACCTTCTCCCTAGGCTATTTAGTCACATTTAGGTATAAGAGTTATGCACTGCATCAGATTAACATCAAATGGTAATTTTAGGCATACTACATCTTTTGCATAACCAAGAGCTCAAAACAAATCAAAACAGTAGCACTGCATTTAGGATTGCATATTTAGATCATGAGCATCATCATACACTCTCACTACTACATGCACTATTTTCAGTAAGCTTCTACATGCATTGCATTTAGTTTCAAGAAGACAAAATAACTTTCATTTTCAAATAGTTACAAATTCAGTGCAGCAAACAAATAACACAAAAATAGAGCATATACATTTTGCACACACATAACAGTAGGCATTTTGCACTTTCACATGTTGGCACTTTCACACACCAAACCCAAACAATACAAGCCCAAGCACGCATCTCATTACAAGAACAACCCAGTTCAAGCATTTACAATTTTTGTCAATCATAGCTTAGTGTTTAATTTGCAGCATTGCATCGAT
Source organism: Corchorus olitorius (assembly GCA_001974825.2). Lineage (NCBI taxonomy): Eukaryota > Viridiplantae > Streptophyta > Magnoliopsida > Malvales > Malvaceae > Corchorus > Corchorus olitorius. Next base: position 52,306 of record AWUE01018762.1, on the reverse strand, counting down.
ATCGTTTAAGTTAGATTTCATTTATCAATAGCAAGCATAACCTAGCTTTGCATTAGTTCAATTAAGCATATACCATATACCACTTTGCACACAAATTCAGAAGTTGCAGTATGGTTCTTCATCGACACTTAAGTGATTGCTAGAGCATTCAATAATTTGCAAAAGTCAAGGACGGTTCATCAACTCAAAATAGTTGCAAGCAAATTCCTCAACATGAGAGTTTACAAGCAAAGCAAAGCAAAAAAACAAACAAAGAAAAAAACAGAGCATGCACACATATATTTAGGACACTTGCACTCCCAAAAAACAGAGGAAATAACATTCACCCAACTATATGGCGGTGTCCTTACTTTACAACATGCATGAATTTGCACATAAACACAAGCACTGCCCTAGGGTACCTTTCAGGCATTTCATGCAAAAAGCAAAAAGAAAACACCATACATCATGCATTTTTTATTATTATTGAACATTGAATTTCTAAGCTCTGTCATTTACCCCTGTTCCACATAGGTAGGCATATTTAGCATGCATTTTACCGCAAATACCCACATGCACACACATGGTTCACTAACATTTTATTCAAAAAAAGAAGCAAAAGTGCACCATGGCAGCAAAGCATATTACATGCAGTTGTAGTATTTAAGACAAGTTCAGCTTCATATATGAAATAAAGAGACAGAGAAAAGGAAAGGGGGCATTACCCTGACATGGCAGCCCATGAGTGGCATTGAGGGGACCCAAGTTTGTCTGTACATGTCATGTCAGCAATTTGCCTTCCTGCAGAGAATTGAGAAACACACTGTAAATAAATGAATAAAGTGATAAATATCAAGTAAGGTGAAAAATGCAAGACAAGTCACCTGGACTTACCAGGTCAGCACTCCTAAAGACAAAAATTCATGCCTGGCTCAGCTGGTTTCACGTTTTGTACCTGCAAGCAAAAAACACAACAACCGAAAATGATCAGTGAAATAAAAGCAGACAGGATAAACAAACTAGGGGATGAAATCCCTGCAAACATGCCCTCTGCCACACCAACCCCTTACACACTGCAACCACCCAACACACCACTACCAAGATCAAACAAGAAAAGGAAAACAACAGGCCGGGGCATTAAAATGGCTGTAAATAGGGAATGGTCAGGAGAGACAAAAATGGACTCTTAAAGGCTTTAAAGGAGAAAAAGGGGAATTTGATCCGAAAACCCCTGAGCCATTGGATGGGAAATCACAGGGGAAGAACGGTGGGGATGGATAGGTATTCAAGTGTATATATATGTGTATTGATGAACAGTAGAAGGGGGGAGCCATCAACATACAAAAGAAAAGAGATTTTAAGAAACGGGAGCCAGTTTTCATGTCTCTTCTCTCTTAAGAAAAAAAGAGATAGCATAAAAGTTTTTTTAGAGTGAATCAAAGCAAAAAACACAAAGAAAAGCCCTTATTCCTCAAGGGTAAAGATTCAACCGAAAGAGCTTAACCTTTTTCCTTTCTTTTAGCCACACATTAAAAAGAAGCCTTACCCTCCCATCCAACCGAAAACTCAAAAAAAGGAGGGCAAAAAGAGAAAGTCTCACCCTTTCCCAAAGATCCCATTCGTTTGGCAGCTTCCTTCCCCTCGGGTCGCCACGTTTACTTCCTCTGCAACAAAAAGTAAAAAGAAGATGAAGTTAGTTAGATAGAGGGATCCGCTTCCAAGATCCATCGGTCAAAAGAAAGCTAAGGGCAATAAGATTCACATATCTGAAAACGGGTTCGATCCCACAATCAGACACGGCAGATCTGGGGTAGAAAGTTGGCTCGGGCTTCGTTAGTTTGAGGTGTTTTGGTGGGGTTTTCGGTGAAGCCGAGCATAGATACGGGACGAAGGAGGAGAGACGAGTTTGCCCGCATCTTTCTAGCTCTGTTAGAGCTCCGGCGAGTCTCCGACGTGGCGGCGCGATCAAGGACAGGCGGAGGCAGCGGCGGCTATAGCTATGGTTTGGAAAGGTAAACGTATTTTGAGGTTAAATGAAGAAGATGACAATATATATATTGTCTACTGATTTCGAATTTACTTTGCTATTTTCGGATGAATTTCAGTTTTTATTATATTTTTGTGTAAAATTATTTCTTATTAGATCTTTAGGTTAGTAATTTTTGAAGTTGCATGCAATTGGGTCCCTAATTTCGGTCAATTAAGTCCCTAAAATGGTTATAGATGCAAATTAGGTACCATAATTTTTAATGTCATGCACTAAAGACGCTATCTTTTTTGCGTGTTAACTTGGCCCCTCGATTTCATTCAATTGGGCCCTCAACGTTTTGGATTGGTTCAAATTTCAGGATTTGATTTTAATTTTCAACGTTTCGGGCCTCTATAGTTGATGTTTGTGCTTAACATTTCGGTTTTGGCCTCATGGTTAGGGCTTGGACTTTTAATTTCGTTGGTCCTTAGTCTTTTTAGCATTTTGGGCTTCATGTATATGTCATGGGTGGTTTTGGGTGTGAATTGTTGCTGGGCCTTGGCTTTGAGAGGTCAATTCTGTTGGGCTTTGTTTTTAATCAAGTAAATTAGTGATACATATTTGGACTCATATATTTTGTTTTTGGGCTTTATTGTTGATATAAGTCTATGTTCATGGGGTTGAGCTTGAGGTTTTGTGTGGAGTTTTAATTTTTAGCTAATAAGGAATAAAATTGAATTAGCTTTAGCTTTTAATCAAATTTCATGTGCATCCATGTTCAAATTTTATATTTCTTCATGTTGTTATTATACCATGACATGCGAATTAATTAAAATGACCCGATGATGGGGTGTATGATTGGGATTTGGACAGTCATTGTCGGTCTCAATTCATCGCCTCTAGACTTGGAATATTTGGACGGAGGTCTTACCAGTATGAGTGGAAGGCATCCGGACAATGTTCCTCGTATAATTACCCGGTAAAACTTATATTAATCGGAAGCCATGCATCACGTGCATTCATGCATATAGAGACTAGGATTAATATAACTTATATTAATCGGAAGCCATGCATCACGTGCATTCATGCATATAGAGACTGGGATTAATATAGGTCATTAAAAGTTAAAGTTAAAATAAAACATTTCATCTCTAAAAAAAACCCCAAAATTCTTTTATCAATCTTATCTTATTCAAGTTTTAAATCAAAGCCAAGAGTCTTTTGAAAAAATCTAGGTTTGAGTTTTATTTAGGAAAGGATTTTTGTCATGAGAAATAAAAGTAAATTAAAAGAAAAGTGAAAATTTGTTTTTTTTCAAAAAAAAAAGGAGAACTAAAAGAAAAATGGGAATTTGGCCCCTTTTGAAAAAAGAAAAGAAAAATAGAATTTTACAAATATGGTGATTCAAAATCCCAAGCTTAAATAAGAGAATCCAAATCAAATGATTAAATGAATTTTTTTTTCTAAAGAATTCCAAGATCACAAAAAAATCAAAAAATTAATCAACCGAGTTTTACTTTACAAAAGGGAAGGCTCCCCCATTGTTTCAATTTTTAAGAAGGGGAAAATCCCCATTCCTACTAAATGAGAGTTATTTTGAATATATAAAAACCTTGGTTCCCAAACTCTTTTATATATATATATACAAAAATCCATTTGTGCCTGAGTCATCTTGTTTTCAAAATTAAACAAAAGATTCATGAGTTAAAGTTTAGGAGCAATTACAACCAATAATAGAAACTCATGAGTTAAACCTAGATTAGTTAGTGCCGTCAATTCGACGGGCGTTGTGGGGGTGCTGATCCTTCCCCACGCGTATTAGACTCCCGAACCCTTAGGCTTTGGATTAAGTAGACCATATTATTAGGCTAGTGTCACCTTCGCCAAGCTTAGGTTGAGATTAGCCTTGATAATTTGATAGGTGACTAATCACACCTAGGTTAAAAAAGATTAGTGGCGACTTCCCCTTTTTAAGTCGTTTCGGAAAGAGTCTCCTGGATTCGAACGTTACGACAAAAGGGTCTCATTTTTTTTACTCGACAAAAGGGTCTCATTTTTTTAACTTTCAATAACCCATCTTTCAATACAGTAGAAAAAGGATTCATACCTTGTTTCATCATTGATTGGTCCCTGTTCATCCATTGATCTCCATTTTAAGACTTTGCTTTCACCCTCCTCCTTCAAACAACAACTAAGGTGCTAGACTTCATGAGATTGCGGGTTGGGGATTCAGTTCACTAGGTTTCATTGAGAGATTGGTCCGGACGAATCATAGAGGGAGGGGTTTCGTCGGGTTAGCCTCTACTGGTGCGGTGCCGGAGTTTGGACGGGTCTATGTGGTTGTGTAGACACCCATTTTTGGCACGTATACTTTAATTTAGATTAAATTGCTTCTTAATTTGCGTTTAAGGATATTCTTGTCAATTCATATTTTTTAAGGATATTTTAATAGATTTACATCTTGCATCAGCATATGCCCTTCACCTCGTATTTGCATAGCATTTAGCATTAGGCATTTAACATAAAGATCACTTTTGATTGGATTATTGCTTTTGGACTTAACCACTTTTGCTTACTTAGCTCATGTTGGGCTTGCATTGGATATGTGGGGCATTGGGCTTGAATTCTGAATATCAGGCCTCCATTTGAGCATGTTAGGATTTGGACTTGCATTTGGGCATGAGGAAGCTAGTACCATTTCATGACATTTTTAAGATAAAAAGAGTTGGCATTTACACTTTTATAGCCTTTGTGGGCAAGTATAACTTTGGGCTTGCATTGGAATATTAAGCTTGCATATGGACTTTAGGTTTGCATTTAAAGAATTAATATCATCTCGATTTTCGAATAAAAAGAGTTTTACAGATTGAAAAAAGCTACAAATGCAAAAAATGGAAATCCAACTTCACTGCTCAGGCATTAGTTTACAAACTTTAGAAGATACAAAACAAGAGCATTTACATTTACAAATCAGCACTCCACAATATCTTGCATTGACCCAAGCCTGTTGCCATCATTGTGCCTCCTTTTGCTTCTTGAAAATCCAATAGGAGAAAGCTGCAGAATTGGCCAAAAATGTGTCCCCAGACTCAAGACATGACCACCATTGATTGATGGCATGTCAAATCTCCAAGTGAATGAAAGAAGTATGCAAAGCAGAAGAACATGGGAAAAAAGAGAAGCTAAAAAGTAAATATACAACAGAAAAAGCAAAACAGAGCAGCACAATACAACAAAATGTCGTGGCAGCAAGCATGCAGGGAACGAGATAAAGAGCCTGGGGAGTATTTTGTTTTCGGCTCAGTTGGGAACGAGATCCAAGATTAGTTCCTGGTCCCAAAAGTTCCAATGAAGCCTTGATGCCACCAAATAGGAAAATAAGGCAGTTAATAACATGGAATGGCAAGCTAAATGAAGTATTTATCCATAAATGCTAAAAGCAAAAACAAGTCATGGAGCATAACACAGTCAAGGTGTTTAAAATGCATGCCTATCCAAGAAATAAAGTCAACAATCAATTCACAAGGCAATCATATTTCTAACAAAGTCAAAGGGTCAAAACTATGATAATCACAAATGAGATGACGTACACAGCGATTCCAAGCAACATTTCAAATAAGGAGGGCATCAGATTAATTCAAGCACCAGTTCAAGTCAATAAATAAGCAAAGGCAAGCATAACAAGCCAGAAAAAAATCCAATGAAGCAAGACAGAAAAGTCATGGCATTTTATCACTGTATTCATCATGGCAGCAAAAAAAGTAAAGCATCAAGCAAAATCATACGATAATAAAGTAATCAGCAGATCAATAAATTTCAAGTTAATAGAATCAGGATCACTCACGGGTCAAGCACATCAGAGGCTCAAATTCAGCATGATAGAACAAGCACCATACAGGTTGACAATATGAAACATAGGTGGAGAAGCAAGTTAGGATCAACCAAGACATCAAATGCCATTAGCAGTTCAGTAAAGACAGCTCATTCAAGGGCAACCGCAAATGGAATCAGAAAATGGCAAAAGGCTAACTTAGTTCATTTAAGCATGGCCAATTCACAAGAGGCAGAAACAGTACATGGTCATTTGCAAAAGTAGTGGCATTCGAACAAGCATTCAGAATTTGTTCATGGTATTGAGCAACAAAGAAACCCATTTCCAGGCAGGAAATTAAACAGAGCAATTCATAGAGGAAAACAAGCAAGACAGATCAATTTCAACAAAGCATTTTAGTCATCTTTTCATTAATCATTGCAGCATCCATGTAAGCTTAAGCATGATCCCTTAAAGTCTTGTGTTCACAACACACAAAATTCCAATCCCAAATTCTAACTACAGTCAAAGAGAAGGAAAGTTACCTGCCAGCTCAGCATCATCAACCTGCAAAGAAGACAGGAAAAGGGGGTCAAAATGAAATCAGAGGATGACCAAAGCGAAGGTAAACAAAATAGAAAAGGACCAAAAGAGAAATAGGTCACCAAAGAAGATGAGTCACTTGTTGAGTACAAGCCTCCAGCTCATTCATTCAGCTCCATTCTTATCTGAACTTCTCACCTGCACCACTAAAAACAAAGGATCAGAAGGAACCTTGAAAGGAAAAAATGAATATAAAAAAGGGATTATCACACACAGAGAGGGGGGGGGGATTGGACATTCACACTTACACACAAACTCTCTCTCGAAGTGACAAAAAAGAACAGAGAAAACTTTCTCTGATGTTGTTCTCACCCTCACACCCAAAGGTCTAGACTTTCCCAATTTTTTCACACACGCAGAGCATGATAGAGACTCTCTCTAATTTTGAATACATACTCATACATTCCCTCTGAAAAGTTCAGAGTAGTGATTATTCTCACATACTCTCTTATTCTTAAAGATAGAACACGTTCACGGGCTTTAAAAAAAAAAAAAAGGGGATTAGAGAAATAAGGCAAATGTGGCTATTTCTTTTTGTCTTCGGTGGAGGATCTTTCTGAGATTAAAAGGGTGAGGGGTTAGGTAAGTTCAAGAGGGTCGAAAGCAGGAGCCTCTGGGTAAAAGACGCCATAGTTTTAAATCAGAAAAGGAAAAAGAAAAAAGGGGGGTTTTTAGTTCGGGTTTCAAGCTTTCGACGATCGAAAGCTCAGAATCGAAGATTAGATGATGGGTATCGAAAGGGAAAGAGGAGGTGAATCACATACCCTAAGTTGGAGGCCATCCAACGGTGAAGCTTTGAGATCGGTGGTGAAGGAATCATTTCGGGAAGGCTTAGATTTGATGTTTCGGGGAGATTTAGAAGAAACGAAGGCCAGAAATGAACTTAGAAGGTTGAGACGAACGGATCCGCAACCTTTGAGCTCCATTCGAGTTCTACTGAAACTCCGACGCGGTGGGGCTTGGTGGTTCGAGTGGAGGAGGCGATTTCAGGTGAAATAACTTAGGCGGCTAGGGTTTCTAATCTTGAAGGAAGAAGATGAGAGATTGTTTATATAGTATCCCGTACGGTTCAACCCGTACCCGACCCGCCTTAGGTAAATTCTCAAACCCTTTTTCAATTTGGTCCCTATTTTTGCGCATCCAGGTCCTTTAGGTGTTCTTTTAATTCAATCGAGTCTAATAAGCGTTAGAACATTCAATTTGGCTCCTGACTTATGTGTAATCAGGTCCTGAAACTTGCTAGAGCTTCCATTTAGGTCCCTGATCTCAGTAAATTAAATCAGTTAAGATCTCAATTGGAAGTCTTGTTAATAATTTGGTAATTTATTTTACCAATTATGTGGAAAAATCAACAAGTATATGAGTAAGCATCCTAAATTCATGTACATGCATTTTAAATTTTCATGTTTATATGTTATTAAATGCCATGTTATTTGAAATTAAATTGACTCCGAGGATGGAATAATTGGTTGGAATTTAGACAATTTTTGTCTATTTTAATCCGAGTTTCCTAGGCTTGAAATATCTAAATGGGGGTCTTACCAGTTCAAATGGAAGGTGCCCAAATAGTATTTCTCGTATAATCACACAGTAAACATTTTAAATCGGATTACATGCATCACGTGCATCCATGAATACAATCAAAAGTTAAAACCAAGCAATTAAAATAAAGGACAAGTAAATAGAAGATAATTTTAAACTAAAAAGTAAAAGAATAAGGGATTAGTTTAATTCTAGGAAATTAAACTAAGTAGTAAAAAAATTAAGAGAAGAAGAAAACATTTTAATTCTTGGTAATTAAACTAAAGAGTAAAAGAAAAAGTAAACAGAGGCTAGTTTAATTATGGATAATTAAACTAAAAAGCAAGAGAAGAAGAAAAGAGTTTAATTCAGAGTAATTAAACTAAAGTGCAAGAGAAGAAGAAAACAGTTTAATTCAGAGTAATTAAACTAAAAAGCAAGAGAAGAAGAAAAGAGTTTAATTCAGAGTAATTAAACTAAAGAGCAAGAGAAGAAGAAAAGAGTTTAATTCTTGGTAATTAAACTAAAGAGTAAAAGAAGAAGTAAACAGAGGTTAGTTTAATTCTGGGTAATTAAACTAAAAAGTAAGAGGAGAAAAAAGGAGTTTAATTCGGGGTAATTAAACTGAAGAGCAAGAGAAGAAGAAAACAGTTTAATTCTTGGTAATTAAACTAAAGAGTAAAAGAAGAAGTAAACAGAGACTAGTTTAATTTTGGGTAATTAAACTAAAAAGTAAAAGAAGAAGAAAAGAGTTTAATTTGGGGTAATTAAACTAAAGAGCAAGAGAAGAAGAAAATAGTTTGATTCTGGGTAATCAAGCTAAGCAGTAAAAGAAAGAGTAATCAGAAGCAAAAGAAAGAGTAATCAGGAGTAAAAGGAAGAGTAATCAAAAGCAGAAGAAAGAGTAATCAGAGTAAAAGGAAGAGTAATCAAAAGCAAAAGAAAGAGTAATCAGAAGCAGAAGAAAGAGTCATCAGAAGTAAGAGAAAGAGTAATCAGAAGATTAGAGTAATTAAGCTAAAAGAAGTAAAAGCAAGAGTAATCAGTAGTAAGGTTAATTAAACTAAAAAGTAAAATGTAATAATAAGTAAAATTGGCTTAATTCGGAGTAATCAAGTTAGCAATCCATAGTGAGACAATGGGTTAACATAACTAAGAGTCATTAAGAATCTTAAGATTTGGCATGAATAGACTTAAGCATTAAGAATAGAAACAACCAACCATAGAAACTAACGTTAGTTCTAGACTGGTCAGTGCCGTCTTTTGACGGGCGTCGTGGGAGTGCTAATCCTTCCCCACGCGTACCCGACTCCGCTGGTTAAGTAGACTTTATTAAGTGTAGTGTTACCTCCGCCAAGCTAGGGTTAACTTTAAGCTTAATAAGGAAATAGGTGGCTAATCACACCATAAAAAAGATTAGTGGCGACTCCGTAGATAGATTCGAGTTGTAGTTTTCCCCAAGTCGTGGGCGGCGGGTTCCCCCCGGGCCCGCGCGTTGCGACAGGTTGTTTTCGCCGGAGTTGGTGGTTTTAGGTTTCGAGCTTAGGGGGTTTTTGCTTATTGGAGGAAATTTTTCGAGATTTGTGGGAGAAAATGGAAGCCACCATGGAAAGTGGGTAGTTTTAGAGGATTCAGGTTCATTCGGTGTTGAGTTTGACCGGATCTGAGGCTTTTTTTTTTTGGGATCGGATAAACCTAGATCTAGGGTTTTGGAGGTTGGATTTTGGGAAAATAGTACTGAAATCGAGTTTAGGACGTCAAGAGGAAGCTTTCGGTACCATTTGAGCCCCATTCGACGGTGGTGGTGGGCTCAGGCAGGGCGGCACAAGGAGGAGGCAGCAGCGGCGCGGTGAGGCTAGGGTTTTGAAGGTAAACTTTCAAGAAAAAGGGAAGAAGGTGGTTGGTTTTTATACCTCCACCCAAACCCGAATTTCCTTTCCCTTTTTAGAATTAATTCAATTTTTATTATAATTCCGTGTAAAATTATTACCTGTTAGATCTTCAGGCCAATAATTTTAGGAATGTCATGCAATCTGGTCCCTAATTTTCAGTCAATCAAGGCTTAGAAGTAGTGATTTGGTGCGAATAGATATTGCAAGTTTTTATTTTAAGCACATAAAGACTATCTTTTCGGCGTTTTCAATCGGGTCCTTGGATCTAGTTCAATTTGACCCCAATGTTTATGAATGATTCAATTTCAGAAAATAATTTTAATTCGCAATAATTTGAGGCTTGGGTCTTTGTTTTGGTTTTGGCCTCCTTATTTCATTTGGGCTTTGTCTTTATCCAAGTAAATTAGTTGTGTGGGCTTGTATATGTATATATGTATATGTTTGGACTTGAATATTTGCTTTGGACTTCACTAATGGTATAGGTTTATATTCATAGGTTGGGCTTGAGGTTTTGTTCATAGTTTAACTTTGAAATTAATGTGGAATAAAATGGAACTAGCTTGTAAGCAAATTTCATGTGCATCCATGTTTTAATTTTATGTTTCTTCATGTTGTTAATTATGCCATGACATACGAATTAATTAAAATGATCCGTTGATGGGGTGTATGATTGGGATTTGGACAGCTATTGTCGGTCTCAATTCATCGCCCCTAGGCTTGGAACATCTGGGCGGGGGTCTTACCAGTATGAGTGGAAGGCACCCGGACAGTGTTCCTCGTATAATTACCCGGTAAAACTCACATAAATCGGAATCCATGCATCACGTGCATTCATGTATATAGAGATTGGAATTAATATAAGTTATTAAAATTCAAGATTAAAAATGAAACACTTTGTTTCCAAAAACTAAAAAATTTGTGATTGTTATTGTTCTCTTCAAGTTTTAAATCAAAGTCAAGGGTCATTTGTTTCTTTTTTTTAAAAAAAAAGGAAGAAAAAAAGGATATCCAACAGTTTTGTTTTTTTTTCTTTCTCCAAAAAAATCAAGGTTTGAGTTTTATTTAAGAAAGGTTTTGGTCATGAGAAATAAAAATAAATTAAAAGGGAAGTGAAAATTTATTTATTTTTTCTTTTCTTCATTTTTTTCTTTTCTAAAAAGGAACTAAAAAAATGAAAACATGGCCTTTTTTTGGAAAAAGAGAAAAATGGATTTTACAAGATGGTGATTCAAAATCCTAAAAAAAAAGAAGAATTCAAATAAAAAAGAAATAAAATTTCAAAAAGGTAAGAAGCGTTTCCAAATCTAAATGAAACAATAAAAATTAAAAAGATCCAAAATACATATGAATGTTTATTTTTCGGAATGAGTTCTAAAAGCCATTTTTTTTTCAAAAGGGAAATTCCCCCTTGTTTTAGTTCTAAAAAAAAAAATCAAAAGGGAAGTTCCCATTTCTGGTTTCTCTACCAAATAAGAGTCATTTTGAATATACAAAAGTCTTGGTTCAAAAACCTTTTTTTTTCAATTTACAAAATCCATTTGTGCTTGTGTAACTTTGCTTTCAAAATCACACGAAAGATTCATTTTCTTTAAATCGTTTAAAATTTAGGAATAACTACAACCAATAATAGAAACTCATGAGTTAAACCTAGATTAGTCAGTGCCGTCAATTCGACGGGCGTTGTGGGGGTGCTGATCCTTCCCCACGCGTACTAGACTCCCGAACCTTTAGGCTCTGGATTAAGTAGACCATTTATTAGGCTAGTCGCCTTCGCCAAGCTTAGGTTGAGATCGGGCTTAATAATTTGATAGGTGACTAGTCACACCTAGGTTAAAAAAGATTAGTGGCGACTCCCCGTTTTTAAGTCGTTTCGACAGAGTCCCCGGACCCGAACGTTACGACAGCTTGGCGACTCCGCTAGGGACCCCTATAGAGTCAAACTGGATACTGGTTTAGAATTAACTAGGGTTTTTTGTTTTTGGTTGTTTGTTTCTTGTTTATATATGTTATTTCATGGTTATTTGTGTGTACATGCTTTATATTTCGTATATTCTGTATAATCTTTGCTCTGCTCTGTTTTTTTTTTCTTTCGGGGGTAGTTTAGTAATTTGGGGTGGAGTGGTCAGTAAAGGTTTGTGTGTTCCTTCACACACGCACTAATAACTTGCATTTGCTTTGAATGAGCTTATACCAGAGCTCTAACCATTTTAGGAGGAGGCAAAGTAGCTAGCCCTCGTGTGACGACAGTCACCGTGCGAGTTTTTAGTGAAAAACCTCCACTCAGACTAAACCCTTTCCAGTGAGCCTATAATGGGCGAGGATTGGGGGCCTTACTAGCCTAAGTAAGCGTCAGCAAGGACAGTCTGGGAGCCTTTAGAACTGTGAAAAGCCTCACCCAACATGTAGAAACCATGAGCGATATCCCACCTAGCTAGAGCTAAACCTGTGAGGGTAAACCCGGTACACGAAAGGAACATTCATTTTATTTTTACTTCTCTTAAATGAACCGTAGAAGAGGTAATCGCGTTACCCCGATAAATGGACTCCCCTCCCATAAGAGCCTAAGGCTAAAATTTTCAAAAAAATCGAAAATATTTTGATACTCCAAGGGCACTTGTATATTATTACTTGTCTGAATTTTAGCACTCTTTTTCCTTGTATAATACTAACTTGCTTTTTCTGTTTTCCTTTTGTCTTTGTTTTCCTTTTTTTGCATTTTGTGGCATGGCATCATTGGTTGACTCATCATTTAAGGTAGAGAAAGATGATGCGGGATAGGGACAACCTGGAGTCATTTCTCCCAGAGCACTTAAGGGACAGTCACCCAGCTCACGTCCAACACCGGAATGAGATAGCTCAAGGACTCTACAGAGATAACCTGCCCGAGGATTTTCAAACGGAGGTACCAGACATGGTCCACTTGGACTTGAAGCATAATGACTACACTGAACTTCGCAAGCTATGGATGAAGATGAAAATGACCGAGTCAGAGTTTGCAGAAAAATATGGAGCAGTGGTACAGCTTATGAAAGTAAAGGTGGATGACAACATTTTTAGGGGAATGCTACCATATTGGGACCGCTCTTATCGGTGCTTCACATTTAATGAAGTCAATATGGTTCCAACTATTGAAGAATACGCCTAGTTATTGAGACTAAAGGCCATTGATGAAAACTCCAGAGTCTTTATGAGAGGAAACAAGTCCACAACAATATCAGTGTTAGCAGATCTCATGGGTATGCAAAGGGCAGTGTATGATAAGTATTGGAAGAGCAAGGGTTTTTCAGATGGGCTAGCAGCACAATGTCTTATAGAATTTGTGAGGGAGAACCCGAACACTCCTCAGGGGCAAGATATCATGGCGGTGTTGGTATATGGGGGAATAACCCATGGGTGCCATTGTTTGGGTTATGGGCTGTCACTAGTTACTCTCCCATAGTGGTTAGGAGGCAATATGGAGCGGACCAATTCATTCGAGCTACCCATGGATTAAACACTGTCGATTTTGAGTATGGGGAAGACTGTTCTAAGCAAAGGGCCCAGGAGCTCAGGAATACACTCAGGCATATGGTCTTTGTAAAGAAATTCGGGAGATCCACTCGGGTAACACCGGAATACCCAGATTGGCACTGCAAGAGGGTGAAAGATATCAAGGTGCCTCCTCCCACTGATCCTAATGCCGCAGTGAGTGAAGAAATGGAAGACATAGTTATGAGGTTGACAATCCAGTATGAGAGAGAAAGAAATGGTAGTGAAGCCCAAAGACTAGCAGAAGTTAACCAACAACTGATGTTGAAACAAGAAGAGGCGGAGAGAAAGGCCAAAGAGATGGAAGCAAAGCTGAAGGAAGCAGAGGAAGAAGCCAATGATGTGAAGAAGTTGAAAGAAAAAGCTGAAGCTATGAATCGAAAGCTTGAAGGGGACTTTAAGATTGAATGAAAAGAAGTGGCTAGGTTGACAAAGAGGAACAAAGCTAGCCAACTTGCAACAAGATATTTCAATGAGAGATTAGACTTTGAGAAAGGAGAATGCTCTATAAGAGATCAGCAAGTGAAAGCCTTAGACCGCGACTTGAGAAAGGTCAGAAGAGAAGGGGAAAGGGCCCAAAATGAACTAGAGGCAGAAAGGGCGAAGGTAAGGGCAGCTGAAGCATCCAGAGCACAGGCAGAGGCAAACTTAGAGTTCCATAAGCAGGCAGCTAGGTTGAACAATAAATAATTTGAGGAAGTGAATGGAATGCTGAGGAACTTGGAGGAGCAATATGGGAAGCTCAGAGCCGAATGGTATGACTTGAGGGAGCAAGGATTTTCTCAGCAAAGGGCTTATCAGGAGAGGTGTGATCAGATTCGCTTCTTGCTAGAAAAGATCCAAATTGGGCTGCAACAAATATAATATATCAAGGACCAGGCTGGGAATATATTGCCGTGCGTTGCACCATTCGGCATACGCCTTCAACCAGTAGCTGACTTTTTGGAAAACGCCATTGGCCAATGCAATGGAGCTCTTGCCTACTTCCAACAGTTCGTGGGAAAACAGCAGTACTGAATCTTTTGTAATAAAGTAGTATTCTAGTGATAATGTTATTTGTGAACAATTCAAGGCCTGTACAAGTATTTTTGATTCAAGTTTTAGTTTAAGACAATGGCCTGTAATTAAATTATTCTCGCTTTATGAACAATGGTGTGTGGCTAAAGATGCTCTCTATCAATGAAGAATATGCAGTTATGGTATTTCAAGACCAGGAAATCCCAAATCTCTTCCTCTATCTTGAATGATGACTCAGTAGGATCATACATCATAAAATTCATTTGCATCATTTGCATAAGGGCAAGAGCCCTGATTATTAACAAAATTGTAAATGGCCACGGCTTTTGACCTGTGGAAGTTCCTACCAAGTCGTGGAGGGACTCCACGCCCTTAAAATCTTGAAAAACTCGATAAATAAAATTAAGTACTAAAAACCAAAATAAATTCAGGTAAAAAAGATAGCTCCACCCAGAAAGATATATCAGCAAACCCAGCAGAACAATACTAGATCTATGGCCAAAAGGATGGACGAGCAGGCCACGGAAATTCAGCAATTGAGAGAGGAAATCAGGCGCAAAGACGAAGAACTCAAGCGCAGAGATGAAGAAGCACAGCGCCGAGAGGAGGCGACGAATGCCAAGATAGAGTAGTTACTGGGAATGATGAATCAGTTTACAAAAGGGAAAGTCGTGGCAGATAACACTCAAGAGGTGGAAGACCCAACAAGAGCCGACCTTGGGGAAAGCTCGGGACTAACTGGGCTCGGGATCAGACATGCCAACATGGCGCAAGTTAATCTGCCTATATCCAGTGGAACACAGTTTGCTTATCCACCATTGTCAGGAGTAGCAGCTGGGACTTTCGTTCCCCGTCCACCGAGGCACCACCAGGGTGTCGGAATTGGACCATCTGATCCTCCGGCATTCCATTCAGGAATCGATGCTACATCTGTGCCTTTACAGGATTACTATTATCTGTACCAACCAGGGGTAGCGGCTACAAAGCCCATTGATTTGACGGGGCAGAAGGATCCCAGAAGATTGATTTGACTGAGGACAGCAAACGCAAGTTGAGCTTAATAGAGGAAAGACTTTGTGGGTTGGAAGGATCCAGCAGCTATTATAGTCTTATAGATACCTCAGAATTGTCATTGGTGGATGGGTTAGTGATACCTCTGAAATTCAAGGCCCCCGACTTTGAGAAGTTCGATGGGACTAAGGATTATCCACACAACCACTTGAGAAGTTACACCAGGAAGATGGGCCCTTATGCAACAAACGAGAAGCTTATGATTCACTGTTTTCAAGATAGCCTAACGAGGACAGCTTCCACCTGGTATAATCAGCTCGACAGGCATCGTATCCATTCGTGGGATGATCTTGCAAAAGCCTTCGTCGACCAATACAAGTATTTGGTTGAGTTATCCCCATCTAGGGAAACCTTAAAAGCCATGGAAAGAAAGCTTACCAAAAGTTATACAGAGTTTGCACTACGATGGAGAGATAAGGCTTCTCAGGTCAGGCCACGAATAGAGGAATCAGAGATTTCTGGTCTCTTTATTGATACTCAAAAATCTGTTTTTTACGAAAAATTGTTCAACTTGGCATTTGAGCCCTTCGCAAAGATCATGGTGATAGGGCAAAAGTTGGACAATAGCATCAAATCAGGGAGGGTTGTTGTTCCGGATGAAGCCAAGAGGTGTCAGATTGGGGAAAAGAGAGAAGAGGTCAACAACGTCAATCAGACGAGATATCAGCCCCATGTACCGATCTGACCCTATTATCCACCCCATACCCGCAGTATAACCAAAACCCGATCAATTACTACCGTACACCCACGCCAGTTCCATATTCTTATCAACCAATAAACAATATAGGGGGCCCGTCTTACAGACCGCCGGCACCAAATCCTCAGCCCATAGCTCCCCCACAACCTGTCAACCAACTCAATCCTCCAAGGGCCGCTCCACGCACAGTCATGGAGCCAATCGACCCTATCCCTTACACATACTCAAACTACTACCTCAATTAGTGCAACAAAATCTCATCCGATGCACACCATACCCTCACACTCTACAGCCCCCTTACCCGGCGTGGTATGATGTCAATGCTTACTGTGAATTCCATTTTGGAGCTCGAGGCCATTCAACGGAAAATTGTATGAAATTGAAGCGAGAGGTGCAAGCCCTGGTGAAGGGTGGAAAACTAAGTTTCCCAAAAGCGGCACAACTAAATACCGCTGGAAATCCACTACCTAACCACAACGGGGGGCAAGTTAGGGCTGTATACGGTGGAGAATTTGTGGTCAGAGATGTTAGTAGGGTTGTGACTCTTATGACGGTGGTATACAGAGCCTTCGTAAAAGCTGGTTTGATGGAATCGAGGCAATATGATGGTGACGGTAGTGGTGAAGAATGCCCCATGCACAAAAGGACACACCATCCAACATTGCAAGGAGTTCAAGGCCTTTGTCCAAAAATGATGAAAAAGTCCAGGATCCAGTTCTACTTTGAGGTTCCGGTGGGAGAAGTCAGTATGGTGACAGAGGAGTATAAGCCAAAACAGTTTGTCCCCGCCTTACCAACTAGGTTGCCAACATCACCATTTGTACCAACACTCCCGATAATGCAACCCTTTATCCCAAAACTACCCACAGTAATGCCGCAGCACATGATGAGCCCAACCACACCAATGGCGGTTAATCCTCCCAGGCCTTTTGCCTATGATATCCCCTGTGTGCCTTGGAAATATGAAGTGAGCCTATCGCCCCAGGTGGCAGAAGGACAAGGCGAAGCCGACTTGGCAAACCTAAGTTGGGTTGGGAACATGACTAGGAGTGGTCGATGTTATTCACCACTAGCGAATGAGATTATACAGAAAGAAGAAGAGTTAGAAAAGGCATGTCCTGCTGACAAACCTGCAGAGATGGAACAGGGTCAATCATCTGCTCAAGAAGAAACGGGGAAGCCAGATTTTACAGAAAAAGAAGCTTGTGAATTTCTCAGGATCATAAAGCACAGTGAATATAGTGTGGTGGACCAATTGAACGTAACGCCCGCTAAAATTTCCATTTTATCTCTGCTGCTCAACTCAGAGGCGCATCGTAAAGTTCTACTACGAGTGTTGAGTCAAGCATAAGTGGACCAGGGAATTACGGTAGATAACTTGGATCATATCTTGGGGAGCATCACGGCTGGTCATATCACCTTCACTGACGTGGACATCCCGCCCGGAGGGATAAATAGTCTAAAGGCTCTGTACATATCGGCTAGATGTAATGGGTTCCACATTGGTCGAATGCTGATTGACAACGGGTCTGCCTTGAATATTATGCCTTACCACTCATTAGAGAAGCTGCTGGTAGACCTCTCCCATATCAAACCAAACAACATGATGATGAGGGCCTTCGATGGAACAACTCTCTCAGTAAGGGGTGACATTGAGCTCCAGATGAAGATTGGAGGAGTGGAATTCTTGATGACCTTCCAAGTAATGGACATTAACTCTTCATATTCTTGTTTGTTGGGGAGGCCTTGGATCCATATGGCTGGAGCAGTACCATCTACTCTGCATCAGGCGGTCAAGTTCCGGATAGGAAACAAGTTAATAAAGATTAAAGTAGAGAGGGACATCATGGCGACACAAACTCATAACGCCCCATATATTGAAGCAACGGAAGAGGGTCTAGAAGATACTTTCCGCTCGTTTGAAGTTGCAAAACCCCCACGTCAAGGAAGGGGGAAAGTTGCCTAAGCCACATGTGACCAAGAATTGGATAATGCAGATAAAGCAGCTGATAGGAAAGGGATGGAAAACAGGATGCGGTTTGGGGAAGAGACTCCAGGGAATCAGAGAGGCCATTCCTACACCGAAGAATAGCTTTACGTTCGGTCTGGTTATAAGCCCACAAGGAAGGATCAGGTGGAAGCTATGGAGAAGAAGAAACAGATGAGGATGGCTAGGCTTAAAGGAGAACCTTATGAAGGGGCAGGATGGAGTTCCTTCCCCTGTATCACACTTTCAGGTCAGCCGGTTGGGTGAACCCATCCGAGCAAATGAACACCTTTCAACGAGCCACTGAGATGTTATCTGCAGAAGGAAAGCTGCAACACTTATCAGTTAACGCAGTTGAAGATGGATAAGAAGATAGGTGCCCATGGATCTACCCCGCTGAGCCAGGATCAGAGATGGACATTTGGACTGAGTTCGAATTTCCAGTTTTTATCAACAATGAAGAAATGTATTAGCCTTTTCAAGAGTTTCCATAGGCTTTTCCAAGTTTCTAAAAACCATTACTTAAAATGTGATTGAATTTCATTTTTATGGATGCTATTTAAATCATGTTCTCTTTCTTATGACTAGTAATGAAAATCGGATGCATATTCAAGTTTCTTCTCATTTGTTCCACTCGTTTACATTTGTCTCTTCATTTACTATTCTATTTATTGTTTTTTCTATGTATATATATATATATATATATATATATCTTGCTATCTCTTTCTCAGGCCAACTGACGATGAATGCAAAGACGAACCAGATAAATCTGCAACCGATTTTGATGGGCTTGTGTGTAACAATGATTCGACTGAGGAATATGCAGATGATTCAAAACTACGCTCAGACCTCATGAGATTGATTGAGCAAGAAGATAGGCAAATTCAGCCTCATGAAGAAGCCACTAAACTGATAAATTTGGGTACTGAAGAATGTAAGAAGGAAGTGAAGATCGGTACTACTTTAATTCCAGAAGACAAGCAACAGCTAGTAGAATTGCTTAGAGAGTATGCCGATGTATTAGCTTGGTCGTATCAAGACATGCCAGGATTGGACCCCTCAGTGGCAGTTCATAAGTTGCCCATAAGGCCAAAATGCAAACCAGTGCAGCAAAAATTAAGAAGAATGAAGCCAAATATGCTCTTCAAAATCAAGGAAGAGGTTAATAAGCAGTTTGACGCCGGTTTCCTTGAAGAGATCAGATACCCAGAGTGGCAAGCCAACATTGTTCCAGTTCCCAAGAAAGACGGAAAAGTACGGATGTGCGTGGATTACATAGATCTGAATCGCGCCAGCCCTAAAGACAATTTCCCATTACCTCATATAGACATACTAGTGGGCAACACAGCTCGACATTCGTTGTTTTCTTTTATGGATGGCTTCTCCGGGTATAATCAAATTAAGATGGCACCCGAGGTTAAAGAGAAGACAGCTTTTGTGACAGCATGGGGCACGTTCTGTTTTAAAGTCATGCCTTTTGGGTTGAAAAATGCAGGACCAACCTACCAACGAGCAATGTTTACCTTATTCCACAACATGATGCATAAGGAGATAGAGGTGTATGTCGATGACATGATTGCGAAGGCTCGCTCGCCAAAGGAACATTTGACGAATTTGAAAAGGTTATTCCAAAGACTCAGTAAATATCAACTCAAACTAAACCCTGCAAAGTGCACTTTCGGGGCAACCTCCGGAAAGTTGTTGGGATTCGTGGTAAGCCAGAAGGGAATAGAAGTTGATCCCGATAAGGTTGAAGCTATACGGAAATTGCCTCCGCCTAGAACTCAAAAAGAAGTAAGGGGATTCCTTGGGTGTTTGAATTATATAGCTCGGTTCATATCACAATTAACTGCGAAATGTGATCCCATCTTTAAGCTACTCAGGAAAAGTAATCTAGGTGAATGGGATAGCGAATGTCAAGCCGCATTTGTGAAGGTGAAAGAATATTTGATGAATCCACCAGTCTTGATGCCCTCAGAGCGCGGAAGGCCTTTAATTTTATACTTAACAGTATTCGAAAAGTCCATGGGTTGTGTCTTAGCACAACAGGATAAGTCGAGCAAAAAGGAGTATGCAGTCTACTAACTGAGCAAGAAATTCACCGAATATGAGTCAAATTACTCCTCCTCGGAAAAAATGTGTTGTGCACTAGCATGGGCAGCTCAACGGTTGAGACAATATATGCTTTACCATACCACAATGTTGGTATCTAAGCTTGACCCGATACGATACATCTTTGAGAAAGCTGGTTTGTCTGGGAGGATAGCAAGATGGCAAGCATTGTTATCGAAATATGACATTGTGTACGTGTCCCAAAAGGCCATAAAAGTGTTGTGGCAGATTGATCGGTCGTCAGCAAATCATAAAAATAAAATTCCCAACAAATTCCTAACTAAAGCAGATAGGGCAAGTAGGGTCGAACCCACAGAGAAATAGGTTATTAATCTTTTTCTTAAAACAATTAAACAAATTAAAGAGAATTTTTATAGTGAAATTAAACCTAATCAAACTAACAATTAAAATCAATCAAGAAAACAATCAAGAAAATTAAAGAAAACAATTAACAAGAAAGCAGGGAATAATCAAGAAAACAATTAATAAAAACCTCCAACATAGAATTAATATCCCTCTTGACAATTATAACATGGATCATTGATATCTAATAATTATGAAATCATAGAATAGCTTGTCGGAATTAAATCCTAAATCACCTTAATTAGGTAAGTTTACTCGTCAAAGCTTAATTACCCCTTTTCCTCCTAACTAATCAATTAGCCGTCAAGCCTTAAAGATTTACTAGGGATCAAAGCATTAAGAACTAGTAATTTATACAATCACAAAGAGCAATTTCTCACTCAAAGTTCCTTATCTCCCTTGGAAGGGACTTCCGTCCTCCCCCAATTGCTACAAACAACCAAGCCGGAACGTCAATCCTCGACTTGATCTAGCTAATGCTAACTTAATTTATCATGAAAGTGCCGGCTCAATCAATCAAAACAAGCAACATAAAATTAAAACAGAGATCAAAAGAATACTCTAACAATTATCATATATAAACACAAAATCTCACCAATATATATGTCAAGAGATCAATTAAATTCTACATTGGAGTAAAGAAAAGGATTACTCACTCATAAATTGAGTGAGCATCCAAAGAATAAAAAGAAAAACTTATCTTATGGATGGAAGAAGAGGGGGGCGGCGGCACTAGGGATTTTTTCCTCCAAAACTTCAACAATTCTACAAAATAATTTCTAGATCTACTTGTATGTGTGTATATTCTAAAAACCTAGACCTAAGGTGACTATTTATAGTGGAAATAACCCTAGGAATTCCAATCCTAACTTGGAAAGAAGTCTAGGACGGTTTAAGGGTCTAACTTGGACTCCAAGTTAAATTAAAAGTCTTCCTAGAGTAGAATCCAAGTCAAAATAGGATCCTGAATTTTTGCTGAATTCGTGCAGTGACTTCGACGGCATTTTTGGGCTTGAAGATGGCAGAACTGGGTCTTGAACTTCAAAAGAAATTTGTAGATCTCGGAGTCAGCTTTCCAACGAGTACTCATGGGCTTCAATCGGAGGTCTGAGCAGAAAGTTATGATTTCTCTACAAAACTGCGCCTGAATCCTAATCCTGTTAGGACTAGAATCGGGAATCTACGGGATTTGGATATTTCCTTGGATTTAGGAGTCATTAATTGGGATTTTAATTCCAATTAATATTTTATATGGACTGAGTATTTTCCCACATAAATTATCCATAAATACCAAAGCTTGAGAACTTATCCATGGCTTGTCTTCAATTAAAGCTTCAATCTTCAATCCTTGCTTCTTGAAATAATTCTTCAAAATCTTCAAATCTCCAATTTAGTCTTCAATAAGTCTTCAAACACGAACTTCGAATCTCCAAATCTATGCTCAAAATTGCTTTGCTAAAATCTATGTAAAAAGTCATCAAAATAGCTCCAAAAGAGGTGAAAAATAACAATTTCTCAATTTCACATCACTTAAGAACTTAAAACACAATTATCATCAAAATAGCATATAATTAAGCATAAATAGATCCAAAAACATAGTAAAATAGGCATAAAAATATGGTTGTTTTTGGCTCAATCATATTCCCCCACACTTGAACTTTGCTAGTCCCTTGGCAAATCAATGTGTAAGTTAATTAAAAATCAATTTTTCTAAAGATCAATTTGAACTCACACACTCATCAAAGAATCAATTCAATCATGAAATCAAAATAACAAAGAATAATAATAATACTAAATTCAAAAATCAAGACATAACAAGTATCATCATTCTTAAGTAGCCATAATCAAAGTAGTTTTAATCACTTACTATTTTTCACTTTCTATAACTACTTCTTTCTATAGGCTTATGTTTTCCTCTCTTTCTCCATTACTCAAAAGATTGTGGTGCCATAGATATACATCAAGGGTCATTATGGGTTATAATAGATTTTCAAGGGTAATTGTTTTTAGAAAATGGAGGTTACTAACCTCGAAGTGTTCATGATTTAGGGGTTACTAACTCCCTTTTGAGGCTACTAGCACTCTAGAAGGACTCCTTCTTTTATTTTTTTAGAGGGACAATATTTCTGCAATTCCATGCCTCTTATCCTCTTTCCAAGGGTTACCAACTCCTTTTTGTTTAAGAAAAGTAGTGACAGCAATGGAATTTTTTTTTTTTAGTATGCAGAAATACCTCTTCTCCTCTTGTCATGAGAGCACTTCTTTTTGAAAACAAATTTTTTTTTTAATTACCCTCTTTATAAGTAGTTCCCCACACTTATTCTTGACATATACCAATAGCATACTTTCTCAATCATAACTTCAATCAAGATTGAACACAAGTTCTAGAAATAGATAATCATAGAAGCAATTAATAAATAAGATCATATCACAAACTTCAATTATACCTAATTCTAAGAAATCAAATAACATGCTATAACTCAATCAATAAATAAAACATTATTAAAATTCTAAGCATTCATCAATCATAATCAAATCAATTAATCAATTTATGCATGAAAAATTCAAAAATTATTCAAAAATTTCGAGTTTTTGAAATTTTTATTTTTATTATTTATTTATTTTTTAATTCGAAAATCAATTTTAAAAATTGGGGGATAATCAATCCAAAAACAATCCAACAACAAACAATTTTCTATCCTAAGTTCTCATGCAAATAAATAGCATATGACTCAATTATTCAAACAATAAACCTAAACCTATCAAGTAATCACCCCCCACACTTAAAATTCACATTGCCCTCAATGTAAAAGCAAACAATTCATGCAATATCTTTCCAAAAATAGAGAGTTAAGGCTCAAGAAAACATACCTGGTGGCTTGATGAAGATAATTACTCAAACATAAAGGCAATAGAAAATTAAGGTGATAGAAAAAATAAAACTGGATAGATAGTTTATAAATGAAACTTGAAAAATAAAGACATAAGATAAAGGAAAATTAAAATTAAAGCATAAACTAGATAACTAATCCTAAGATGTATAAAAAATAAATCTTAAAAACAAACAAGAAATTGAAATCTAAACCTAAATTGGTTTATGAATAGCCTTCTCCAATAAATTGAAGAGGTCATCCAAATTTCCAATTATGTTATTAAAATCATCTCTTAAGCTAGTAATTTGATCACTAATCTCGTAGCATTGAACAAGGAAAGGATGAAGCTCTTCCTCAGCCTCTTTTTCTTGGTTAACCTCTTCTTCCTCTTTATCACAAGAAGCATCACTTGACTCAGAATCAGAAGCAATAATCACAATCTTGTCCTCACCTAGATCATTCAATTGATCCTTAGTTTCCTTTAATGGTGATGGAGCTTTGAATTCTTCCACAGTAAAAACAGTTTCAATCGGCCTATTTGATGAAGAGGCATAATTTGGATCATGAGTTCTTTGAGGGAAAAGAGTACATCGCATAGGAGGTCTATAGGGTGGCCTATAGGGCTTAGTTTGGTATCCTCCCATCCGGGGCATGGAAAAGGGCCTATTCCAAGGTGCAACTTGTGGTCTTATCCTTCCATTAAAATTCCTTGGTCCTTGGGGATGGCGAAATCGATTCTCATAGGGATGAAACCGATTTCTGAACTCATGCTCAGCTCTAGCCTTTGATCTCATAACAGCTTCTTGAGACTTGTTAGCTTTTTCCAAGAGAAATTGGTAAATTTTTCTAGCTTTGAATCCGGGCTTGGTAGCAATATCTTCTTCAGGCAGAGAGGCAATCATGCTCAAAAGTTCATGGCGGTCTTGGCGCAGAAAACTTCCTTGAAATTTCTCTCCAAAATACGCGCCTCCAATTTGATAAAATTGGTTCCGAAAATTCTTGAATTGAACTTCAAAATCCATGGTGATGAGCATCATCGACATCTTCACAAGGGCTAGGAAAAATCAAAATTTGCTTGTCGACTAAGGGTGGTGTCGGTTTGCTTGCTCCTTGTCAACAATTTTTCTCCAAAAAATTGTCGACTTATCGACTTGCTTAAGTCGATAAGCTTCTTCCAAAAATTCTTCTCTTGTCGACTTGGTATAGTCGACTATTCCCTTGCTCAAACCGAAAATTTTTCCTCTCAAATATTGCTTCTTGTTTTGGTGAATAAAAGAGGAGGTAGAGGTGTCTTTATATAGTGATCAAATCCTATTCCTAAGAGATTTTAATTAGAGTAAAAAGTAAGAATCATACCTGGATTAGGAGTCCATTACCTAATTGAAAAAGGTGGTCATCATCCAAATTAATTAAGAGTCAAAATCCTAATTGGAAAAGGAATGCATGAGAGGAGGAAGGTGCCGCGGCACCAAGGCAGCAGCGCTGCCTTGTGCGCGGGCTGGGCAAGCAGCAGCGGCCTGCTGCTTCGCGCGCGGGCTGCCTGGCGATGTCGCGTGCTAGCGTGCGGTTTGCTTGCTGGTGCGCGGCATGGCTCGGCATGCCTGGTGCTGATGCGCGGCATGGCCTTTGTCTCTGCGTGGCTCGGCTGAGGTTCCTGGCGTGCTCGGCCTTTAGCATGTCCGAGCTAGGGCCTGGTGTGGCTGGTGCTTGGCCTCGGCATGGCCGGGTCATGGCCGGTTGTGGCTTGGACATGCCCGGGCCTTGTCTTGATGCCACCGAGCCAGGGCCGGCCATGTATGGTTCATGCATGGTTCGTGGCTCGGTGCTTGGCTTCTTCCATCTCTTGAAATTTTTTTTTCTTCCAATTAAATGGAAAAATTTTAAAATCTGCAAAATAAAAATTGAGTTAGAGATTAAAATTATTGGGTTGCCTCCCAACAAGCGCTTGTTTAAAGTCATTAGCTTGACTTCCTCTTTTCTTCGATTCCCCTATTTTGGAAGATAAATTGGCTCTTCCAAAACAATTTCCTCAATCCATCCTATGGGATAAGTCTCAAAGAATGGTTTTAATCTTTGTCCATTGACTTTAAATTGCAACTGGGAGGTTGGATTATAGATTTCTACTGATCCATTGAGATATACTCTTCGTACTTCAAAAAGGACCAGCCCATCTTGATCTTAATTTCCCAGAGAATTGTCTCATTTGTCCCTTGAATAGTAAAACCTTTTGTCCTTCATGGAATGATCTTCTCAATATCTTCTGATCATGAAAAGCTTTCGTTTTCTCCTTGTAAATCCTTGAATTTTCATAGGCTTCATTCCTAATCTCTTCAAGTTCTTGTAAATGCAGCATCCTTTGAATTCCAGCTTTGTCGAAGTTAAGATTGCATTGCTTCACTGCCCACCAAGCTTTGTGTTCTATCTCCACAGGTAAATGGCATGGTTTTCCAAACACAATTCTGTATGGGGACATACCAAGGGGTGTCTTATAGGCTGTTCGATATGCCCATAGAGCATCTCCTAGTCGCATACTCCAATCTTTTCTCTGAACATTGACTGTTTTCTCCAGAATCAGCTTCACTTGACGGTTAGATATCTCGGCTTGACCATTCGTTTGAGGATGATATGAAGTAGATACCCTATGGCTTACTCCATAGTTTTCAACTAAGGCTTGTACAATTTTGTTGCAGAAGTGAGTTCCACGATCACTTATGAGGGCTCTTGGTATGCCAAATCTATGAAGAATGTTATTCTTTATAAACTTAACCACTGTTCTGGCATCGTCCTTTTCAGTAGCAGCTGCTTCAATCCATTTGGAGACATAATCCACGGCTAGAAGAATGTAATACTTCTTTTCTGATGGAGGAAAAGGTCCCATGAAGTCAATTCCCCATACATCGAAGATTTCAACAACGAATATAGGACTTTGAATCATTTGACTTCTTTTCGAAATATTTCCCACTTTCTGTCAGTGTGGACAATTCTTGCAGTATTCATAAGAATCTTGAAAGATCCTTGGCCAATAAAATCCACAATCCAAGATTTTCCTTGCTGTCTTCTTGTGTCCAAAGTGGCCTCCGCTCTCATCATTGTGGCAGAACTTCAAAACTGATTGTATTTCGTTGTCAGGTATGCATCTTCTCATAACTTGATCAGAACCTTGTCTCCATAAGTATGGATCATCCCAAAGATAATACTTGGCATCACTGATGATCTTCAATTTCTTCCCTTTGCTTAGATCTGGAGGTAGACGTCTAGTGACCAAGAAAATAACAATGTCTGCATACCATGGAAGTTGAGAAACGGCAAACAAGTCTTCAAAAGGTAGCGCTTCATTGATTGCTATCTCTTCATTGTTTCCTTCAATTCTGCTTAGATGATCAGCTACAACGTTTTCTGCTCCCTTCTTGTCCTTGATTTTGATATCAAATTCTTGAAAGAGCAATAGCCATCGCATAAGCCTAGCCTTTGCATCTTTCTTTGCCATTAGATATCTTAATGCAGCATGATCGGAGTAGATTATCACCTTGGATCCCAGGATGTATGGACGAAACTTCTCCAAGGCAAAGACAACAGCAAGCATCTTTTTCTCCGTAGTGGTGTAGTTCTTCTGAGCAGCATCCAAAGTTCTCGAAGCATAGTAGATAACATGAGGTACCTTGTCTACTCTCTGTCCCAGAACAGCTCCAATGGCGACGTCACTTGCATCACACATTATTCAAATGGTAGTTTCCAATCTGGTGGCTTTACAATTGGAGTGGTGGTTAGGGCAGTCTTCAATTTGTCGAATGCTTCTTTGCAGTCATCTCCAAACTCGAACTCTATATCTTTCTGAAGTAGTCTACACATCGGTGCCGAAATCTTCGAGAAATCCTTGATGAATCTTCTGTAGAATCCAGCATGGCCTAAGAATGATCGGATATCCTTGACACATGTTGGGTATGGCAGGTTCTGAACTACATCAACTTTGGCTTTGTCGACTTGCATCCCCTCTTTGGATACTACATGGCCAAGGACGATGCCTTGTTCTGCCATGAAGTGGCACTTCTCGGCATTTAACACCAATTTGGTTTCAACACACCTCTTCAAGATGAGTTCTAGGTTATGAAGGCATTGATTGAAGTTATCTCCATAGACAGTGAAAATCGTCCATGAACACTTCCATCTTTTCTCCCACATAATCTTGAAAGATGCTCATCATACACCTTTGAAAAGTTGCAGGTGCATTGCATAAACCAAAAGGCATTCTTGTATAGGCATACGTACCGAATGGGCATGTAAAGGTGGTCTTCTCTTGGTCTTCAGGTGCTATTGGAATTTGGAAGTATCCGAAATACCCATCTAGAAAGCAATAGTAGGCTTTGCAGGCTAATCTCTCCAGCATCTGATCGATGAATGGCAATGGAAAGTGGTCCTTCCTTGTAGTAGAATTCAGCTTTCTGTAGTCGATGCATACTCTCCATCCATTTTGCAGTCTTTGAGGAACTAGCTCTCCATCTTTGTTTTCCATGACGGTGAATCCAGACTTCTTGGGTACTACTTGAACAGGGCTGACCCATTTACTATCTGATATAGCATAAATGAGACCGGCTCCAAGTAATTTGAGCACTTCTTCCTTGACGACTTCAGCTAGGTTCGGATTGAGTCTTCTTTGTGGTTGTCTAACAGGAACTGCATCGCCTTCAAGTCGAATCCTATGCATACATATAGTAGGACTTATTCTCTTGATATCAGCAACAGTCCATCCGATGGCTTCCTTGTATTCTTTCAAAACTCTAATGAGTTGTTCTTCTTGTAAATTATTTAATTTACTTGAAATAACAACGGGTAGAGTCTCTTTGTCTCCAAGGAAAGCGTATTTTAGGCCTTCAGGTAGTTGTTTCAGCTTGACTTCAGGTGGTTGAATGATGGATGGCAGGGGTGTTGGCGTTGGCTCCAAACTGATGTAGGAAACTGATGCTTTTTCTTCGACAACAAGTGATGTTTCCAGTTCTCTGATGGTTGCAGCTACATCTTCTAGCGTCAGGATTTCTGCTTCTTTGATTTCTTCTTCGTCCAGGCTTTTTGCAAGAACTAGTTCAAGCTCATCTTCACATTGAAGTGACTGAACTCGTTCAGAGCAAGCTTCAATTGCATCAATTGCACAGATGGAATGAATTTCGGCAGGAGTTTTCATGGCTTCACTTATGTCGAATTCAATGGCTTCACCATCAAATTTCATGCTGAGTTTCCCATCTTTCATGTCAAAATTCGCGCTGGCTGTTGAAAGGAACGGTCTCCCTAGCAGCAACGGAAGGTGCGGTAGATGAAGATCATCTTCGCTCGTCTTCAGGACATAGAAATCTGCAGGAAAAACAAAATCTCCTATCTCCACTAAAACATTCTCAACTAAAGCTTCAGGTTTAATGTTAGTTCTGTCAGCAAATTGCACAATAAGATCAGTTTTAGTCATATGTTCTACTTTCAATTGGGAGTAGATAGCAAAAAGGCATAATATTAATTGAAGATCCAAATTCACACATAGCTCTTTCTATCTTTTCTTTTCCAATTTTGCAAGGAATAGAAAAGGATCCTAAATCTTCACTTTTATGATGCAATTTTCTCTGATAAGCAGCAGATATATTTTCATTCATGCAGGCATATTTTTCAGAAAATTTTATTTTAGCAGTGCATAGTTCTTTAAGAAAAGAAGCGTACCTGGGCACTCTTGCAACTTCATTAAGCAAAGGAATATTTACCTCTAAATTTCGGAGTGAATTGAGTGGTTGTGCAAACCTTTGAGGAAACGGTGGTGGACCGTAAATAGTCTCCATCTTCTTCATCCCTTCAAATCTTGATTTAGGTCGAGTGGCTCTCGGTGAAGTAGATTGCTTCTTCTTGGGTTCGGCTGGAATCTTCTCTTCTTGGAACGCTTGAATTTCAGGTGCAGCAACTGGTGGTGGTTCGACAGAGGAAGCATGTGCTGGAGGCAGTGAAATCGCAGGTGGGAGTAGAATGTCAGGTAATTCTATGTCTTGTGCTTGCCACGGTTGAATTTCCTCCATTGACTTGATTCCGTATCCTCTTGTAAGGCTTTGGATAGAAGCTTGCTGAATACTCATGAAGTTGGTAAACATCTTTGCTAGATTTCCGCATTGAGCAGTTAATTCCTTCAATTCTTTGCGGATTTCTAATATCTCCGACTCCTTTGTTGTGTCAGCTTCATCGATTGTACTGAATTGATGAATGTTCTCAGTTATAGTGTTGAGCAGCTTCCTTGCTTCTTCAGGTGTCTTGAGTGTAAGGCTTCCTCCGCTTGCAGAATCGATATATGTTCGATCTTCACAGAGAAGTCCCATCATAAAAATTTTGAATTAAAAGTGCTTCACTCAAGTTGTGATAAGGACAACTTGCACAAATCCCATTGTATCTCTCCCAGTATTGATGCCACTTCTCGTCAGGTGATTGTTGACAAGAACTGATTCTTTTTCTGACAACAGCTCGCTTCGCTTCTGGAAAATACTTGTTTAGGAATGCTCTCTCCAATTATTTCCACGAAGTTATGGATTTTGGTGTTAGGCTCACAAACCAGCTCCTTGCTTTTCCTTTAAGAGTGAGTGGAAAAGTTCGAAGTTTAGCTTGTTCTTCAGGCATCCTAGTAATTGCAGCACACTTGATAGAGAAAA
This sequence comes from Corchorus olitorius, assembly GCA_001974825.2. Classification (NCBI taxonomy): domain Eukaryota; kingdom Viridiplantae; phylum Streptophyta; class Magnoliopsida; order Malvales; family Malvaceae; genus Corchorus; species Corchorus olitorius. The sequence continues at coordinate 22,218 of AWUE01018762.1, read as the reverse complement.
CTTGTAGGTGCTCGTGAGGATTCTCATGAGGTTCTCCTTGAAAAATCGGCAACATACGGATTAGTCCTGGCTTCAATTTGTATGTCATATCCAAGGCTGGATAATCAATACATAGGGGCGGCACTTCACAGTTGAAATTCAGCTCCCTTAAAAAACATGGTTGCTCCATTGAATTTTTCCTACAAAATAAAAGAAGATCAAGTGCAAATTAAAATAGAAAAATAAAGAAAAAGAAAAATAAAACGCAATCTCCCCGGCAACGGTGCCAAAATTTATGATCGGTCGTCAACAAATCATAAAAATAAAATTCCCAACAAATTCCTAACTAAAGCAGATAGGGCAAGTAGGGGTCGAACCCACAGAGAAATAGGTTATTAATCTTTTTCTTAAAACAATTAAACAAATTAAAGAGAATTTTTATAATGAAATTAAACCTAATCAAACTAACAATTAAAATCAATCAAGAAAACAATCAAGAAAATTAAAGAAAACAATTAAAAAGAAAGCAGTGAATAATCAAGAAAACAATTAATAAAAACCTCCAACATAGAATTAATATCCCTCTTGACAATTATAACATGGATCATTGATATCTAATAATTATGAAATCATAGAATAGCTTGTCGGAATTAAATCCTAAATCACCTTAATTAGGTAAGATTACTCGTCAAAGCTTAAATTACCCCTTTTTCCTCCTAACTAATCAATTAGCCGTCAAGCCTTAAAGATTTGCTAGGGATCAAAGCATTAAGAACTAGTAATTTATACAAGCACAAAGAGCAATTTCTCACTCAAAGTTCCTTATCTCCCATGGAAGGGACTTCCGTCCTCCCCCAATTGCTACAAACAACCAAGCCGGAACATCAATCCTCAACTTGATCTAGCTAATGCTAACTTAATTTATCATGAAAGTGCCGGCTCAATCAATCAAAACAAGCAACATAAAATTAAAACAGAGATCAAAAGAATACTCTAACAATTATCATATATAAACACAAAATCTCACCAATATATATGTCAAGAGATCAATTAAATTCTACATTGGAGTAAAGAAAATGATTACTCACTCATAAATTGAGTGAGCATCCAAAGAATAAAAAGAAAAACTTATCTTAAGGATGGAAGAAGAGGGGGGCTGCGGCACTAGAGCTTTTGTCCTCCAAAACTTCAACAATTCTACAAAATAATTTCTAGATCTACTTGTATGTGTGTATATTCTAAAAACCTAGACCTAAGGTGCCTATTTATAGTGGAAATAACCCTAGGAATTCAAATCCTAGCTTGGAAAGAAGTCTAGGACGGTTTAAGGGTCTAACTTGGACTCCAAGTTAAATTAAAAGTCTTCCTAGAGTAGAATCCAAGTCAAAATAGGATCCTGAATTTTTGCTGAATTCGTATAGTGACTTCGACGGCATTTTTGGGCTTGAAGATGGCAGAACTGGGTCTTGGACTTCAAAGGAGAGTTGTAGATCTCGGAGTCAGCTTTCCAACAAGTACTCATGGGCTTCAATCGGAGGTCTGAGCAGAAAGTTATGATTTTTCTACCAAAACTGCGCGTGAATCCTAATCCTGTTAGGATTAATCCTGTTAGTACTCGCTTAATTCTCCTCCATTTTGATTTTCAGCACATGTTGAATTGAGACAAAGAACGGACCAAAATGGTTTGAGTCAACCAGGTGAGGCTTTTAACTTTTACCTAACATCCGTTTGACTCTGTTTTGCTTGACTTGTTTCTTTGATTTGCTCAACTGGTATGGTCCTTGTTAATGAAGTAGTCTTATTTTGGTGCCCTCTAAAATTTAATCCCAACTTAAATTGTGATGACTGAGTTTGCACTTTAAATGTATCCTAAACTGGAGAAAAAAAATGTGAAAGAAAGGTGAAATCCTTCTTTATTTTCTTGGCTTTAATTGCTTACGGAAAAATGAATGCTGTTATGACTTGAAAGTGTTCATAAGAGAATGATACTACCACACTGAAATTGGAAGTGCATGGTATCTAGGAAAGGCTATTATATGTGTGTCAAAAGGATAGTGAACTGAAAAATGCATATGGCTAAGTTTTGAGATGCAGTGGATTGAAAAATGCATATGGCTAAGTTTTGTGATGTAGTGGATTGAAAAATGCATATGGCTAGGTCTTGCAATGCAGTGAACTTTCAATCCTGTGGATGATGCTAGAAGTACCAAGGCAAGTGCTTCAGTTTTTGTCTCTTTGGAATGCCAAGCTCTGTTTGGTTCCTTGCTTCTGCATATTAAGTCTGTTGTCTTGTTGAAATGATGCTGCAATGACTGACGCCACCCTGCTTTCTTTCTGAATTTCGATGACCTTATGAGCTATTTTAAGTAAAGATGCATGTTTGAAGAAAAGAAAAGATTTGTCTTTTTAAACTGATGATATGCCCTGTATGATTGTCCCACTGGATTGTGCCTATTGAATTCATTGTTGGTTCACCCCGTATTGGCTCTGTCTTAAAGCTCTCTGTCCTCAGTCTTGTTCTATGTCACTGTTTCCTCCTGGTTTTTTGCATTGTGATGTTGTCTGGCTTGGTGACTTGCAGTTTAGTTTCTTGCATGCAATCATACTTCTAGGGCTTTGGTGGGATGATGAGGTCTTGAATTCAATCTTAACCCTCTCAATCCCTAAAGCCTACAAACAACAATTTCCCCAGGCTTGCTTTACATCCTCGTGTGCTTGTTGTAGTTCATCTTGTACTCTTTTCTGTTTTGCACCTGTTTCTTGTTATTTTCTTTGCCATTTTTATGATGCTTGATGATCCCTACTGATTTGTGATCTCCTGCTTTGCTTAGGCCCTTGATCTGTTATGCTGTATTCTGATTTGAATTTTTTTGCATTGTGGCATACTCACCAACAGATGGTGTTTGTGCTTTAAGTCCTGGGGAACATCTCCTCTTTGCATATAACACAGATTAGTGCTGGTTGTTGCATTTGGTGTCCAGTTTTTTTCAGGTTGTTCAATCTCTCAACAAAGGATTAAACTCCAAGAATATGGAGCCTTAGGCAAAGGATAACAAGGTGCAATCCAAGAAGACAATCCCTTTGTAGAAATTTGTTTTTGTAAACAACTTTTGCCAAATCTCCTTTTCTCCTTTCTCTTTTGGAACAATTTAACTTTGTACTCAGACCAATGTATTTCTAATTTTGTAACCCTGAACTTTGGAAATTATGAAATGACGTAGTAAAGCTCCTTATAAACCAAGTGAAAGCAAGTCCCTAAAGCAAATCATCTATTTGAAAGGGCCCAAGGACAAATTGTCAATGCACAATCACGAACAATGAGTGTTATGTCATGCTTGATAAACATGTAACTCTAAATATGAACAAAAGACCAACAAACTCGACTTTGCCTAATGAGAATGCACCACTAAATATGCAAAAAGTGCTTTAATATGATGAACATGTCCAATGAGAATTAAAATTGAACGGACCTACTAAAAGCAAGAATCATAAGAAAGCCATTTCGAGACCGGACTTATTACTAAGAAGGCCTAAACTACATAGTTCTAATGACATCAATACTAAAAACTAGACCATGGAGAATGCACAAATGCCAAAGGTGCCCAGTAAGATTTTTTGTTTTGGGTTTTTCCTATGCAATTTAGATGACTAAGACATAATGACCAAAATGCCCCTGGATATGTAAAATGACCAAAATCCCCCTTAAGTGACCCTAGTGTCGATTAACAAATAAATTGAATTAAATCAAAGGATACAGGATAAAATGGGTGTCTAAAAGAGGTAGGGAAAGGGACTTACTTCCTCCTTCATGAAGCATATACAACTTTGAGACATAATGAAGCTGTGGATTCTTGAACTTCATTCTTCAAGAAGTGACGTAGAACGTGCGGAGGGAACAAAGAATGAAGTGGCGCCAATTAGCTAGAAAGTGGCGTTGAGTTTATTTTTAATTATTTTTGCTGTTTTAATTATTTCCTAGTTTAATTAGAATGTAGTCTTTTAATTTCCTAGTCTTACGTTGACGTTGACTTAGGTATTTAGTTTAGTTTGCCTATATAAAGGCCTTTTATTTAAGAAACTAAACAGCTCCTGAATTCTATTTTTCAAAATAAATCTTTTGTGGAAAATTATCCTAAAGTTGAGATTGTTTCTCAAACATAAGATTTCTTGATTGTTCAAGGATTTTGAGATTGCCAATGTTTCTCCTTGGAGAGGAAAACAATCCTGCTGACGGAGGGATGCAGGCATTACGACAAGAGGTGCGAACTATTGGCGAACGGGTCGATCAGCTGGTGCAAAGGATGGATCAGTTAGCTCAATTGGTCGCTCCCGACAACGAAGGCAATAACGTGAAGATCCGAGATAGAGGACTTGCCCCTATCCAACCCGCGGCAAGGGCTAACCTTGGAAATCAAAATTAAATCGTTGCGAGACAATTACATGATTCATCATCTGACGATGAAGATGGTGGGTATGCTAGATATGTCGTTGGAGGAGATAACAATGAGGAAAGAGGTAATTCCTTTAAGTTTAAAGTGGATATTCCTAATTTTAATGGAAAGTTAGGAATAAAAGATACCCTTGATTGGATCTCTAAGGTAGAACGATTCTTTGATTATTGTGAAATTCCTGAGGAAAAAAGGGTTAAGTTGGTAGCTTATAGGCTGAAAGGTGGTGCTTCAGCTTGGTGGGATAGGCTGCAAACAAAGAGACGAAGGCAGGGCAAGAGAGCTATTACGACTTGGAGAAAGATGAAGCACAAAACCCACGCCAGATTTTAACCGCCTGATTATGAGCAGGTTCTTTATATGCAATACCATAGGTGCTCGGAAGATCAGAGTAATGTCCATGATTATACAACAGAATTCTTGAGGTTGTCAGGAAGAGTCAACTTGCAAGAATCTGATGATCAGAGGGTGGCTAGGTATTTGGATGGTTTGAAGCCTTTAGTCAGAGATAAGATTAGGGTTCAATCTATACATATGGTTGAAGATGCTAGAAATTTGGCTACCACGACCGAACTTTTGATGCAAGAGAAGTACCGTGGTGAATCCAATAAGAAGACTTATGGGGAATCGAGTCAGAAGGGAAGAAATTCAAATTGGAATTCCAATCCAATGCGAGAGAAGAATGACCCAAAAGATAAGGCGAAACAAACAAAAGTAGCTAAGGAAACCACAAAGCCTTCAAATCCTTATGCTAGACCAACCGTTGGCAAGTGCTTCAAGTGCAACCATCCAGGTCATAGATCCAGTGATTGTCCCCGTAGGAAGATTAATTTGGTGGAAGATTATGAAGTTAATGAAGATAATGATGGAGGCACTTACGGTCCTAATGGAGAAGATGACTATGACTTTGATGAAGATCATGGAACTTAGGTAATGAGGAAGATGTTGCTAGCGCCAAAGGTCGAGGATGAAAATCAAAGACGCAAATTCTTTCGTACGTGATGCACCATTGATGGTAAAATTTTCTCCTTGATTATTGATAATGGTAGTTGTGAGAATATTATTAATTTGAAAATTGTAAATGTTTTGAAATTGCATGTGGAACCACATCCTGAGCCCTATAAGGTTGGGTGGATTAAAGAAGTTGATGATGTTTGTGTGAGTGAAAGGTGTAAGGTCGCATTCTCTGTGGGGTTTTAAACAGATGAAGTCTATTGTGATGTTATAGACATGGAGGCTTGTGATGTATTGTTGGGTCGGCCATGTCCATTATGATCGAGATGTGAGGAACCAAGGAAGATCCAATGCTTACCAGATTGAGAAAGATGGGAAGATTTATTAATTGGCATTAGGATCCCCTAGGTGCATTTTGGTGATTTGCACATTCAGGGGCATTTTGGTCATTTGTGCATTTAGCGGCATTTTGGTCATTGGTGCATTTATGGGCATTTTGGTCATTTGTGCATTTAGGGCGGCATTTTGGTCATTTTAGTCCATAGCTGGTTTAAGTTAGCATTTAGTCTTTGGTAGAATGGCTTTCGAGAAAAAGAAAGGAAAAGAAAAGAAATTTTCCATCCTTGCAAACTGCATTACATTTGCATATTCCCGCATTTTAATTAGTAATTTAATTCTAGCATCCTACCCTTTTATCTGAATATAAAACTATCTTGGAAAAGCCAACTTTGGTCATGCTAATTTAGTGGGACTAGTAGAAATAGAATTTGCATAGCATTGTTATACATCATGGTAGATGGCATTGTTATACTACATGGTAGATTAGAGAATTGAGTAGATTTGATCGCATATATCATAGTTTTAGGTAATAGTCAATAGTTTGGAGTTAGCTCCTTGACCGGTTATATTAATATAGGATCAATTTGGAAATCCAATTGCATGAATAATAATTACATAACATTCATTTGTTACATTGGCTTATTTTTTGTCTTGCATGTCACATTCCATTTGCATAAATAGAGTTTAAGTTTCCTAAACCTACATGCAGATATCATTATTCCCAAGAAAATACATAAAAAATGGAAATAGCAAAAATACAAAAAAATGGTTTTACATTCACATTTTGCATTTGCATCAAACTACATGTGCAAAGAAATGTTCTACATTTTACAAGGGAGTCTTTTGGTCATTCATGAATTCTTGCCCTTGTATCTTGCTCCTTCCCTTCCTTACTATCCAGGGTGCTTTCAGCGATTCAAGGCAGCCCCAAAAGTGATCTCGAGCCTGGGTGATGAATCAAATAAGGTGCAGTCCAATTAAGAATATAAGAACAGAGTGCATCTCACTTTTCATTCCAGTGCAAATCAGTTTGAAGGTATTTGAATGGCATTCCAACAACCAAGTGACAAGCGCCCAAACCAGTCTTCAACAAGGCACTAAAATTCAACAGAAAAAAGAGAATTGTTAGGGCAGGTGCTAAGTTATACAACTGAGAGAAAGCAAGCTAGTAGCAGGAGCATTTAAGCATCACAAGGTCACTTAAATATTGGAGCAGAATTGGTACCAGCATAAGAGCATGTCTTCGAGTTGCTGGAGTAACAAAGCTTGACTCGGGTTATGTTGAAAAGCAAAATGGCTTTGTACCTGCACAAATTAAGGCCTCTGCATTGCACATGGCCTTGGAATTCGATTCCAGTCTGATGCGAAACAGTCCTTTTCACATCAAACAATTCACTGGGAAACCAGCACAACGAAACAAAGCAAACAAGGCAGTGAGCATAGAATATTGCAGTAAAATATAGGATAATGGACAACAAGAAATTAAGCCTAAAAGTTGAATTTTTGACAATTCGAACTCAATGCTCTTGATCAATTCCCAAATCCAGCGTGGCCATGAAATGCAAGATAGTCCTAGAATGCAAGTAGTGGGGTGCCAAAAGTCTATGCAAATGGACAGAAAAAAGAGCTAATGTGCTACACCATGACTCGAGGAAAGTACAAACAGCTCATGAAGAACACAAGCTCAATCAAGACCAAAACAGGACATCAAATAAAATCATCAAAGCATTGAGACAATGATGGAACAATTTCTTTCCAAATAGCTTCAATTCAGTAAAGATTGACTCGGGCCATTCAAAGCTCAGCCTCGACAAGTCAGCAACAAATATGCAATTGTGAATCTAAACAGAGCATCATAGACAAATTTAAGGTTCAGTTCAATGGTGGTTCATCAATAGCAAACACTATACTTGACAAGCAGTTTGGAAGCTATGGCAAGGTAGTGAATACAGTCATCCAAGATGGCAAAAGAAGTGCAAGATGGGATTGTGTAAATTGCCAGCAAATTCAGTGTCAATGAGTGCAGTGTAATCAAATTGTCAGGGAAATTTGAACTACATCAAGCAGAATTCAACTTAAGTGGCAATTCAGCAAACAAGCATACAAAAGACACAGTAAACCCAATTTCCAATAGCTCCACAGTCAATAGTAAAAAGGTCAACCCATTTCAGCAAAAAAAATTCTCAATTGCCAACCAAACCCTAAAATTCTAGACAGTTATAGAGAGAGAAAACTAACCTGGTTAACTGAACCTCCCTTCAGTCTTATCCTCCCAAAATGAACAGCTCAGCAGGGCTCTCCTCTTATCTTTTTTCAACCACCTACACAGGAGAAAAAGGGGAAGAATTAGTTAGAAAAAGGGGAAGAATTAGTTAGAAAAGGGGACATAGCTAAGAAAAGGGGAAAAAGCTCTCTTCCTTCACAAAAAAAAAAAAAAAAAAAAAAAAAAAAAAAAAAACAGAAAAATCTCCTAAAGAAAAGACACAGGCTATCATCAAAAAAATTCTTAGCTTTTCTCTCAAAAAAGGGATATCCAATACAGACCTCCCTCACACACATAAGAGGAGACAAAATCCTCACCTCATCTTCTCTCTCATTCAACAAAAAACAAAAAATGGCTCCCATTCAAATACACAGAAAAATTCATAATTCATGCTCTTGGAAAAGAGTCTCTGGATAAAATCTTCTCTTTCGGGTTCTCTCTCTTGTGATCAATGCCTCTCTTTATCCTTGAACCCGGCTCTATGACATCAAAAAGGGAAGCTCTTTCACTCAAATACAGGAACTCACGCACTCATCTATCTCTCTTACTCTAAAAACTTCTCTCCCAATCACAAAAAAACTAGGGTTTCAGGAATAATATTTGGGAATTTTTTTATTCAAAGAGGTTTTCTAAAAAGTGAACCATGGGTTCGAAAGGGGAAGCATAGTAGACCATTCGGGCAAAGAATCAAGAGATTCCATCGGTTATTTCGATGGAATCCTGAATTTTGGGTTGCGGTTTGAGGTGTTTGAGCATGGCTTTCACACGAGAGGAAAGAAAGAACAAAGAGAAAGAAGGAACGGGCGAAAGAAAGGAAGCGGAGGGTGGACGTTAGTGGAATCAACGGTGGTCGGTGGTCAGGTAAGCCAAAGCAGCGACATTGCAAGCAGAAAAGGGAGCATCGAGGTTTCGAAGGGGAGGAAGAAAGAAGAAAAAGAAGAAGTGTAGTTTATAAGCCCCCCAGTTCCCCAAACGATGTCGTTTTAGGGGTAAAATTCCTTCATTTTCTTTTAATTTCATCATTTTTATTTCAATTGCTGCGATTTGGGCTTGTTTCTTTGTGATGTTTGTTATAAGTAGTCATGCTTAACTAATTTATGCATGTTTATGTTTCATAGGATAAATCTAATCATGAAAATGCAAGCTTGGTTATTTAAATGATGATTTTGCTTTAAAGTTTGGATTTTTATTGAAAAGGTTTGATTTTTGATTAATAAAAGATGGTAAGTTAGGTTTATGTTCATCATATATACTTTAATGATTTATTTTTATGAAGATTTTATGCTTGAGTGATTTGAGTTACTAATTTCATGTTAAAGTTGTGATTTTTAGTGTTTATAGCATGAATAGAATGTGATTTTGGGGCTTTATTTTTTGGGTTATGTTTTGTTGAATTAGCGGTTACATGTTGGTGATGTTACATGGTCATCTTGATTTTCAATGTGCTAATTTTGTGATTAATGTGATGATATTGCTTAAAGATTTGATTTATAGTCTAGAGTAGTGGTTTTTCTTTGCTAATTCAATATGGAAATTGGGATTTAGGCTAAAGACTGAATTTTTAGTGAAAATGAGTTTACTCAAGTGGGTTTGTATTCATGGCAAATTGATTTTGAGATTAAGTGTTGATTAAAATCTTGATGTTCGAGTTGGGAGTAATTTAAATTGATTTCATAATTTCAAATTGAGTTAATTTGGATTTGAAAAATTAAGGTTTTGACCTAAAGCTATGATTTTTCCTTAAATTAAAGATGACTTGAGCATGATATGTTAAGACACTTTGGGTCATTTTTTTGTAATTTTTGGAAAAGCAAAACTTGGAGTTAAAAACCCAATTTTTCAAATTGGAAATAACTTGAAAGAAATTGATGAATCCTTTTAAATGACTTTATAATTTGGAAATTAAGATTTTGAGTTTAAGGATTTGATTTCCTAAACTATATTTAAATGTAGTGTATGTATATCCCATGATCTATATCCCCATTTGTTTAAATTCAATTTGTTCTTGCTTTATTCCTTGATTTTGGATTTGCATCTTGATTTGTTTTGGTTCTTTTGAATCTTTGGATTAAGGTTTGTGTGCTTCCTGAACTTCGCTAATGGTTTTCTTAGTGTGCAGAAAAGGTCCCCAGTATATCCAATTCGGCCCATAAGTTTTTATTTCTCTTTAGTTATTGTCAATTTGTTAATTGGCCCAATCGAGCCTTGGTTTGTAATAATTTAGTAATTTAGAGTAGAGATAAAGTAGAGTCTAATTGCATGCATATCATATTTACTTGTCATAAACTATATATGTTTGCATATCATACCACCTTAATTCAGTTAATGACCGTAACCCTTCCGAAGAAGGGGCATTCAGTGAGTGGTCAAGTTTTCGGGGCCACTGAATGTCTCCGAGGATGAGACGGCTCTTCTCGGGAAGCGTTGGGGCTCCGAGCATATATCCCGGGAACTGCTTTCAAAAACCTGGGTTACGCGAGTTAACTTTACTAATTGGACTTTGCATTCATCATTTGCATACATGCATTAATCTAGAGATAGAAAAAGATCAAGATAAAAAAAAGTAAATGTTTATACCTCAATTTACAATTGAAGGTAAATTGGTCTTCATATAAATATAATTAAGATGTGTGGTCAGGATTAGATCAAGAATCCTAAAGAAACTTGGTTTCTGCACCACCCTAGTTCTAATGGAATTAGGAAAATCTTTTAATTAATTACAAGGGCTGAAATTTATTAATTATTAAATAAATAATAATTATTTTTCTGAATAATTATTATTAAAATCATCATCTATGTCGCCCCTACCTTGGAGAGTGGCAAAGAAAATCAAACAGAAGTAGTTTCCTTTAATATTGTTGTCTACTAGGGAGACAAACAGTAAAAAAGGAAAGTTGCTTACCATCAACCCATGAGATGAAAAATATCTCATGGACTTGATAATAAGGCCCAAAGTCGTCTCCCATGTAGAGGAGAGGCCGCACTCTTCCCTCAGGAGAGTTATTTTCCCCTTCCTGTAGGAAGGAGGTAGAGAGCTAAAGTTTGTCAGCAAGAGAAACAACTACCCACGTGAGAGAGGCAAAACCACAATATAATCGACCTAACATAGTGGAGAAATCGTCTAGCCCTTTTCCTCTCCATGGGAGGCAAAACCACAATTTTGCATTTTGCTCAATTAAGGACAAAATAGTAAAATTGACTAATTGAAGAGGTTAGAGGCTGCGATTTCTACCAAGGAGCATACCATGATGATCCTTGAGCTATGTAGATCATCTTGGTAAAATTTCATCTTATTCTGACATCGGTGTAAAAACATATGCCCGGTTTTCAGTTAAGGACATTTTGGGGAGTGAAACCAATTTCACCATGAAGGAGAGCTCGAATTCACTTGGAATGTTTTCCATAGTCTTATGGAGATAATCTAAGCCTACTGGTGAAATTTTGGTTCATTCCGAGTTCGTTTGCAACTTTTGCATTCTTTTTTCAGTTAAGGACATGTGGCTTTCTCACCCCGGTTTAAGCCATTTTCTTAACTAATTGTTATTTTCATGATTTGAAGAGCTAAGTATGATTAAGTATGGATAATTTCGTGGCCTTAGTGTTCAAAGTCCAATTCATGATGTCAGTAGGCCACTGCTTAGTCAAATTAACTGTTTTCAGCACAAAAGAAGCAACGAAGGCATGTTGAAGTGTGATAGGAAGAAGGAAGAATTATTCATGAACCATCTAGGAGGAAGATTTCCATCTCCCATCCAAGAGAGTGACACCCTAGCATCTCCTTTTCCCTCTCCCCAGTAGTTGGAAGCAATCAGAAGAAGAAAGAAGCTTCACTGCACCTTCCTGTAAGCTTTCATCTACCTAGGAGGAGAAATTCACCTTCTTCAGCAAGTCAAGCCCATTAATTTCAAGGCCCATGCCGCCCCCTATATAAAGGAAGCCATTCCAAGGCTTGAGATGGATATCACACATCCAAAAAATCAGCTCCTGAAGCTACAAACGTGCTCCGCGCAAAAAACCAAGCCTTGTGCTTATTTTCTCTCTGGCTCTGTGCCATTTTCCTCTTGTTCATCACGGGTTCTTACTCGTTCATCATATTTTTCTTGTTTAGATCCTGTCTCAGGACATTCAAACGCTCTTTTAGTGTTTTTCTATTGTTTCAATCTTGTCTCCGGACATAAAAACACTGTACAGGTGTTTCTTTCCGATCAATAACAATCAAATTGTTATTTTCTTTCAACTTCAATCAAGAACAGATCTCACAGATCTGATTCAGTTAGAAAAGTAGGAGAACGCCCAGTTATGGAGAATAGTTTGTTGTGGATCCAATGATTTAAATGCTCCGGCGTGACTTTGATCCATTCCCCACAATCGCTCTGATCTTTTAATCTGCTGCTCCGCGCACCAGATCTAGTTTTTACAACCTCTTTCTTAATTTCAGCAAATTGACTGGCACGCCCTTATGCTATCATAAAGGATTCTCCGCGAAAACTCTAGCAAGAGATTTTCGGCGCAACATCTCTTTTTGGCACGCCTGGTGGGACAAGTACAACTACTCTCCCTCTCTGACGTCCCCATCTTTACTTTTTCATCTACATAGTCGGCGATCCCTGGCTCTCCTCCTCCTAGTCTCTCAGCAAGGTGTCCGCCTCACTCAAAGGTCCACACCAACTTACTCCACTCGACGCTTGAAGCAGGACAAGATAGCAGATCTCTCCTCCTCCAACGCCTCAGGGTATATTTTCTTTACTTTTTCTTTTCTTGTATTTACTTTTCTAAGTCCTACTAAGTGGCAAACATGCCGCCTAAGGTTGATGAAGGGAAATCTAGTCATGGCATGCAAACCAGAAGCAAAGCTGTGGCTGATCCTTCACAGTTACCTTTAGATTCTAATTCAAAGATCTTGCTGCAATATCTCACTGAAGCCATGAATGGAATTTCCTTGGCACATGAACAGAGAATGCAGCAGCTTATGAGATCCATGGATCAGATGAATAGATCTCATGACCAACTTAAGGAGGCTAATGACTCTCTTAAGGAGCAGATGATTCAAGACCAAGAGAACATCCTGGCTCAAATCGGTCAAGTGGAAGATAGACTCGGGGGCCAGATCCAAAAAGTAGCCCAAGATCCGAGGCAAGTTAACCTCCCAGCACTTCTCCCCCCACCTGTGGCGCCACATGTCCATAATGGTGCCAACCAGGTGAGAATTCCACCTCAAGTGGTTGGTAATAACAACTTACCACCTCCTAGGGAGGGAGCAGTAAGGGGTGAGAATGAAGCTGATCTCATCCCTGAACATCAGGAGGCTGCAGATCATGCCCCTGACAATGTGGAAGAGGAAGTCAACCAAGTTGGTCCTCGAGTTGTAGCCTATGTACCACCTCATGTGAGAAATGGTAATGGCAATGGCGCAAGGAATGGTCATGATTGAGCCAAAATTGACCATATTTTTATGCCTATTTTACTATGTTTTTAGACCCATTTATGCTTAATTATATGCTATTTTATTAATATTTGTGTTTTTAGTCTTTAAGTGATGTGAAAATGAGAAATTGTTATTTTTCACTATTTTTGTAGCTATTTTGATGACTTTTTACACAGATTTGAGCAAAGCGATTTTGAGCATAGATTTGGAGATTCAAAGTTCGTGTTTGAAGACCATTTGAAGATAAATTGGAGACTTGAAGACCATTAAAGATTTATTTCAAGAGGAAGAATTGAAGAATTGGAGCTTTAATTGAAGAAAAGCCATGGACAAGCCCTCAAGCTTTGGTATTTATGGATAATTTATATGGGAAGATACTCAACCCATATAAGATATTAATTGGAATTAAAATCCCAATTAATGACTCCTAAATCCAAGGAAATATCAAAATCCCGTAGATTCCCGATTCTAGTCCTAACAGGATTAGGATTCAAGAGCAGTTTTGGTAGAAAATTCATAACTTTCTGCTCAGACCTCCAATTGAAGCCCATGAGTACTCGTTGGAAAGCTAACTCCGAGATCTACAACTTTCCTTTGAAGTCCAAGACCCAGTTCTGCCGTTTTCAAGCCCGAAAATGCCGTTGAAGTTTCTGCACGAATTCAGCAAAAATTCAGGATCCTATTTTGACTTGGATTCTACTCTAGGAAGACTTTTAATCCAACTTGGAGTCCAAGTTAGACCCTAAAACCGGCCTAGACTCCTTTCCAAGTTAGGATTGAAATTCCTAGGGTTATTTCCACTATAAATAGGCACCTCCTGTATCACAAATCACACACCAATTCACATAATTCTCTTTAGATTTATTTTCTAGTTTTTCTTCTAGTTTTTAGGCAAAGGGTGCCGCCACCCTCTCTAGCTATAGGGTGGTGCGGCATACCTAGGTTTTTGGCAAGGAGATTTCGCCCCTCCAAGGTCCTGTAAGTACTCTTATGCCGCTCATGGATTTTCCCGAATCTATGAGTAGCTAAATTCTTAATACTTCTGATCCTTTGGTGAATTCAATCAATTAAATATGGTGAGATTTCTGTTCTTATAATTTGGTATTTTATTTTTGATAGATAGCATGTTAAACTCTGTTTTAATTCTACAATCTTGATCTTTATTGATTTATGTGGCCACTAAAGAGGTAATTTGAGAGATTGTTGGCTAGATCAAATAGCGGATTGACGTTCATGTTTGATTGTATGTAGCAAGTTAGCTGCGCTTGACGGCGGGTTAATTGGGTTTGCATGCCAGTGATCAGATTTATCTGGTTGTTGTATGGTTTTATTTATTAAGCATGTGTGAAAGAATTAATAAAACTTAATGCTTTGAATCCTAGCAAATCTTTAAGGCTTTGCGGCTAATTGATGAGTTAGGAGGAAAAAGGGGTAATTTAAGGCTTGACGGCTAATCTTACCTAAATAGCATGTTAGGGTTTTCCCTAGACCAGTTATCATCATGAATTTAATACTGAATTTATCTTTTAAATCAATGACCCATAGTTAATTTGATTGTTTTCTACCATTGGTGAAGAAGTATATCCTTAATTATTGTTTTCTTTCTTATCTGCTATAGACTTAGATTTAGTTTATTTTGCTTTGTTTTCTAGTTTAATTGTTTTCTGTTTAATTGCTTTCTGTCAATCGCTGTTTTCTGTGTTGTTTTTGAGAGATTTTAAGGACTAAATCTTCGGATAAAATCTATCACCCTTCTTTATGGGATCGACCCCTACTTGCCCTATCTACTTAGTTAGGAGTTTGTTGGGATTTTATTTTTATGATTGTTAACGACCGATCAGGCCATATCCCTCCAGCGTTGAGCAAATTCTGTGTAACTCTCAGTTGGCTTCCTTTCTAGGGCTTTCAGAGATTCCCTATTTGGGGCCAAGTCCACTAGGTACCTGTATTGGTCAATAAATGCCTTTGCGAGATCGTCCCAGGAACGGATGTGGTGTTTATCAAGCTGATTGTACCATGTGGAGGTCGTGCCTGCTAAGCTATCCTAAAAGCAATGGATCATAAGTTTTTCATTTGCAGCATAGGGACCCAACTTCCTCGCATAACTTTTCAGATGATTGTTCGGGTAATCCTTGGTCCCGTCAAATTTCTCGAAATCCGGGATCTTGAATTTCGGTGGTATGACCAAATCATCTACCAATGACAGCTCTGCAATATTGATGAGTTGATGGTAACTACTTGAACCTTCTAACCCACGAAGCCTTTCATCAATCAAGCTTATCATGCGCTTGTTCTCATCTGCCAATTTATCTTGACCTACGGTTAGTGTTCCTGAGTCATAGTGCACTGGATTTTCATACTGGACATGTGAATCCTCTCCTTGAGCGGTAGCATAGTAGGGTGCAGTGGGGTAATACCCTAATGGCGTGTCATTGATGGCATCAACGTGTGTTTTGCCATTGCTCTTAGGGTTCTCGACTTTTCCATCAGGACCAGTCGTTTTTCCATTAGCCGTTCCTTCCTTTGTCGGGGCTTCCTGAGCTGCTGTCAGTCTGGCTATTGCTTCTAAAGCTTGTCTTAACTGTTCCTTCATTTCATCCTTGTACCACTTCAATTCCTCAAATTCTTCATTATGCTGACCTGCCATTGGATTAGCTTTTGACCTCGTGAAGTACTGGTGTTGAGCTATCTTGGAACCTTTAGAACGGAACCACGAATTAGATCTCCTTATTAATGTATTCCAATCTCCAATTATTGCAAGTGATGTCATGATGCATGATAAATTGTACCAAATTAAACATGAATGCAATGCAATTTTGCCACGAGCAATGAAACGCACAAAACAACCCGGGATCTCCCGTCGAAGTTTTATAAATTTCACCTTTCACATCCAGGCTTTAATTGCCTCAAACTAGTGTCCAATTAAAGCCCTTCATTTGTCGGCGTGCACAGATACTTATGATGATTTGCATGACCGATGCTTTGCATGAATGCGCTTTGCCATAGGACAATGGGAATGAAAGATACTTGATTAAGCCTTCTGAGACAAAGTTTGGTACATTATCAAAAATATTCAATATAAAATTTCGTTTTAAGTACAATGTAGGTTAACAACTTAGACTAAACTTCATGACTACCGAGTCCTCTTTCGTTGAATGAAATTCTTTTATTATGAGCAAGGTGTCAGGGTCTCTTGTTCTTAAACAAGCATCTTTTATTCCGATTGTAGTCTGGCAAATCCTACATATGCACGTAAATGCAGAATGTTGAAAAAGGAACAAGAAAATAAGAAGACAAGGAAATGAGTTAGTAACCACAAGGAAATTAAGTAAAAATAAATAACTGAAAATTAAAGAAAAGTTATGCCCCTTTTTATCTCCATATTAACAATATATTTTATTTCCTCAAAAAATCTAAAAGGACAAAAATGCCCTTGGGGCGGGTGGTCTATTTATTGAGAGCAATATGGGTTACTCTCTCTACGGTTCTTTTTTTTTAAAACGAGAGGTAAGGGTGACAGACGTTCCTTATGTGTACCTAATGCACTCATCCTCACGGGTTTGGCCCTACCTAGGCGAGAAGTCGCTCCACTATATGTCGGGTGAAGATTCACCTAGAGGTTCCCAATTGATCGGTCGTCAGCAAATCATAAAAATAAAAATCTTAACAATTACTAACTAAAGATAGTTAGGCAAGTAGGGGTCGATCCCACAGAGAGTAAGGTTATTATTATTTTTCTTAAAACAAAACAAATAAAATAAAGAAGATTTTGAGAGTAAAATTAAGTTAAACCAATCTACCAATTAAAATTATCTAAGAAAACAATCAAGAAAATTAAAGAAAACAAATAATTAGAAAGCAGAAAATAAATTGAGAAAATAATTAAGAGAAACCTCCAACATAGAATTAATATCCCTCTTGACAACAATAACACGGATCATTGATATCTAAAGATTATGAAAACAATGGATAGCTTGCTTGGAATTTAATCCTAAATTACCTTAATTAGATAAAGCTCTTGATCCAGTGTGAATTATCCCTTTTATTCTTTAAATAATTACCTCTTGATCCAGTGTGATAATTACTCAAGAATAAAGCATTAAGATCTAGTAATTTACAAGCACAATGGGCAATTAAAAATTGGTCAAAGATTCTTAAATCCCTTGGAAGGAAGATCCTTCGCTTCCAATTGCTACCTCACAATTAAATCTAAAGATCCTTCAAGATTTAATTTAGCTAATGCTACTTAATTTATCAAGAAAGTGCTAGCTTCAATCTATCAAAACAAGCAACATAGAATTCATGCAGAGATATTAAGAATTACCCAATTAATTTTCATATAAAAGCACAAAATCTCACCATGATATAAGTCAAGAGATCAATTAAATTCTACATTGGAGAAAAAAAAAGGATTACTCACTCATGAATTGAGTGAGCATCCAAAGAAAAGAAGAAAAACTTATCTATGGATGGGAAGAAGAGGGTGGCGACGGCTCCTTGGCTTTTCTCCTCCAAATCTTCAACAATTCTTCAAAATAAAATCTCGAAATCTACATACATCAAAAACCTAGACCTAAGGTGGCTATTTATAGTGGAAATAACCCCTAGAAAATCCAATCCAAACTTGGAAAGGGGTCTAAGTCGGTTTTGAGTCTAACTTAGACTCCAAGTTAGATTAAAAATCTTCCTAGAGTAGAATCCAAGTCAAAATAGGATCCTGAAATTTTGCTGAATTCGTGCAGGAACTTCGACGGCATTTTTGGACTTAAAAACGGCAGAACTGGGTCTTGGACTTCAAAGGAAAGTTGTAGATCTCGGAGTTATCTTTCCAACAAGTACTCATAGGCGTCAAACGGAGGTCTGAGAAGAAAGTTATGATTTTTCTACCAAAACTGCGCCTGAATCCTAATCCTGTTAGGACTAGAATTGGGAATCTACGGGATTTTGGATATTTCCTTGAATTTAGGAGTCATTAATTGGGATTTTAATTCCAATTAATAATTATATGGGCTGAGTATTTTCCCATATTAAATATCCAAAATTTCTTAGCTTCTAGGCTTCTTCATGACTTGTCTTCAATCCTTCGCAATTAAAGCTCCATTCTTCAGTTCTTGCTCTTGAAATTATTCTTCAATGGTCTTCAAACACGAACTTCGAATCTCCAAATCTATACTCAAAATTACTTTGCTCATATCTGTGTAAAAAGTCATCAAAATAGCTTCAAAAGTAGTGAAAATTATCAAATTATCAATTTCACATCTCATAAAGACTCAAATCACAAATATTAACAAAATAACATATAATTAAGCATAAATTGATCCAAAAACATAGTTAAATAGCCATAAAAATAGGGTTGTTTTTGGCTCGATCATATTTTCCCCCACACTTGAACTTTGCTAGTCCCTTAGCAAATCAATGTGTAAGTTAATCAAAAACCAATTTTTCAAGAAATCAATTTGAATTCATACATACATCAAAGAATCAATTCAATCATGAAATCAAAATAACAAAGAATAATAATAATACTCAATCCAAAGATCAAGAAACAACAAGCATCATCATTCTTAAGTAGCCATAATCAAAGTAGCTTTAATCACTTACCATTCTTCACTTTCTATAATTACTTCTTTCTATAAGCTCATGTTTTCCTCTCTTTCTCCACTACTCAGAAGATTGTAATGTCATAAATATAAATCAAGGGTCATTGTGGGTTATAATAGATTTTCAAGGGTAATTGTTTTTAGAAAATTGAGGTTACTAAGCTCGAAGTGTTCATGATTTGGGGTTACTAACTCCCATTTTTGAGGCTACTAGCACTCTAGAAGGACTCCTTCTTTTATTTTTTCAGAGGGACAATATTTCTGTAATTCCATGCCTCTTATCCTCTTTCCAAGGGTTACTAACTCCTTTTGTTTAAGAAAAGAGTGACAACAATGGATTAATTAATTTTTTTTTATTTACAGAAATACCTCTTCTCCTCTATCATGAAAAGACTTCTTTTTATGAAATTTTTTTTTAATTACCCTTTATAGAGATAGTCCCCCACACTTATTCTTGACATATATCCATGGCATACTTTCTCAATCATAATTTCAATCAAGATTGAACATAAGTTCTAGAAATAGATAATCATATAGGCAATTAATGAATAAGATCATATCACAGACTTCAATTATACCTAATTCTAAGAAATCAAACAACATGCTATAACTCAATCAATAAATCAAACATCATTAAAATTCTAAGCATTCATCAATCATAATCAAATCAATTAATCAAAATATGCATGAAAATTCGAAATTTTATCTTCAAAAATCAATTTTTCGGGAAATTAAGATCAATCAAAAACAATCAAATTCTATCCTAGGTTCTCATGCAAACAAGGACAATAGAAAGATAATTACTCAATTATAAAAGACAATAGAAACTTGATGGTTTATTAATGAAACTTGAAAATTAAAGACATAAGAAAAAGGAAATTGAAAATTAAAGCATAAATAACTAATCCTAAGATGCATAAATCTTAAAAACAAGAAACTTAAAACTAAACCTAAATTGGTTTATGAATAGCCTTCTCCAATAAATTGAAGAGGTCATCCAAATTCCCAATTATATTATTAAAATCATCTCTTAAGCTAGTAATTTGATCACTAATTTGATTGCACCGAACAAGGAAATGGTGAAGCTCCTCCTTTTCTTGATTAACCTCCTCTTCCTCTTCCTTATTCTCATCACTAGAAGCATCACTTGAAATATCTATTACCACAGTAGCAATTTTCTCATGAACTTCTTGTAAAGAAACCTTTGGTGCAATAGGGGGTGATAATCGATCTACTTTTTCTTCAAGGGAAAAAATAGAAGCAACTTGTTGAACCCTTGGTTGATTAGAAGATGAAGCAAAGTTGGGATCATGGAACCTTTGAGGGAAAGGAACACAACTTATAGGGCGATATGGAGGCCTATAAAGTTTGACTCGATACCCTCCAAACCTTGGCATAGTGTTTGGCTTGCTCCATTGTTCAACTTGAGGTCTTATTCTTCCATTAAAATTCCTTGGTCCATGAGGATAAGAAAACCGATTTCCATAAGGATGAAATCGATTCTTGAACTCTTGGATTGCTCTCTCCTTGGATCTCATAACAGCATCATGGGACTTGTTAACCGTATTCAAAAGAAATTGATAAATCATCCTTGCTTTGAAACCGGGCTTAGTAGCAATTTCTTCCTTGGGTAGTGATGCTATCATGCTCAAAAGTTCATGACAATCTTGACGAAGAAAGCTTCCTTGAAATTTTTCACCAAATTGGGAGGCTCCAATTTGATAAAATTGTCTCCTAAAATTCTTGAATTGAACTTCAAAATCCATTGAAGTAAGCATCATCGACATCTGCAAAAATTGGGGAAGAACTTACCGAAATTCTTGCTTACCTTCTTGTCGACGATTTGCTATCTTAAATCGATAACTCTTGATTCGACAAATTAGCTCCTTTGCTTCACTTGTCAACTCACTTGTCTTTTAAGTCGACTAATTCCTTCTCTTAGTCGACTTTGATTCCTTTAATAATCGACAAGCTTTAGTCGATGCTTGCTCTTTCCTTAAAATCGAAAATTCTTAGTCGATGTTAGCTCCTTATCGACTTGATCCTTGTCGACAATTATGCTTCCTCTTATCGGCACTTGCTCTTTATCGACTTGGCTTGCTTCGAATATTGCTCCCAATCCGAACTTTGCTTCTAATTTGTGCTTCTTAATTGTGATGAATAAAGGAGGGGTAGAGGTGCTTATATAGTGATCAAATCCTAAGCTTAAAAGGTTTTAGATAGAGTAAAAAGTTAGAGACATACCTTGACTAGGAATTCTTTACCTTGTAGGAGAAGGTCATCTTTTTCCTTGTGCAATTTAAACTTGTAATCCTAGCTAAAATAGGACTTAAAATTGCAAGGAAGGAGAAAGGAAATTGGCATCCTCGCGGGTTGGAACTTGGCACTTGCGGGCTGCCCTATTGCGCGGAAACAGGCGGGCTGCTTGACATGCGGCCTGGTGCGCGTAGTCAGCAGCAAGCTGCCTTCCTTGCCTATTATCACGCAGCAGATATTGCTGCTGTTGAGGCTTCGGTGCTGCCATCAGGCCTGCCTTGCGCGGCCTGGTGCCTGAGCCTTGCTTGCTCGGCGCTGAAGTGCTGGCGGAGTGGCGTTGTGTTGTTTGCTTGCTTCGGGTTGCTTGCAACAGCACTATGTGAAAAATTCCTTAATTCCAATGAAAAATTCCTTAATTCCTTAATTCGGCACATGCTCCATCCTGATGAATTTTTCCAATGAAGAAAAATTCCTTAATTCCTATTAAGCAAAATCAAAGAAAAATTAGTATATAAATTAAAAATAATAATAAAATTAAATATGCAAAGAAATTGAAATTGGGTTGCCTCCCAACAAGCGCTTGTTTAAAGTCATTAGCTCGACTCCTTTTCTTATTCTTTATAGCTCAAATTGGAAGATAGATGGGATCTTCCAATTTAATTTCTTCAATCATCATTGTTGGCAATGCTTCAAAATACGATTTGAGCCTTTGTCCGTTGACCTTGTACTGCTTCTGGTTACTTGGATTTTCGATGATCACTGATCCATTAGGATATACTTGAATTACTTCAAATGGTCCATACCATCTCGATCGGAGCTTCCCAGGATTTTCCTTCAATCGATTATTAAGAACTAAAACCTTTTGTCCTTCATGAAACGATCTTCGTAGAATTCCTTTGTCATGGATGGCTTTGGTCTTCTCCTTGTAGATCCTTGAATTCTCGTATGCTTCAT
>AWUE01018760.1:0-11999 GCA_001974825.2 Corchorus olitorius | reverse complement strand
GAACTAATAGCCATAGACTAGATTGGCACATATTGGAATTTTGAGCTAATTTCATATGTAGCATTTATTTATTTATTTTTTAGCATCCTGTTAACTTTGAAGGGTAGAGGTGGTTTTGAAATTGCCGCATTTTGTCACAACAAGTTCAATCCGTGAATGTGTCTTATAATAAATATATAAAAACAACTCACGTTTGCATTATCTCTCCTGAAATTGCAAGATTGATTGCAACAGATAATGCCATTTAAAATGAAACCCCTGATATCCGTTTTATATTATGGGTTTCTTTTCATCCGTGAATGATTAATTACGGCTATAGACATTTGAGGATAATAAATAGTTTATATAAACATGAATTCAAGTTATGCAATTGATAGTTAACAATATAGAAATCGTAGAATCTAAACGATAAATTTGAAGTTTAATCAAACAATAAACCCCTTAATGTATTAAGTCCATTCAATTAAGGCCTTCTCTTTTAAGAAAACCAAATCCTATTCGTCAGCCCACGAAAAGAGCAGCTATATGATAAGGTTAATAGAATCATCAGTGCCAAAATAAAATGAATTGTGTTGCATACAATGTGTTGAGTCCATTCCGATATGTCTTGCTTTTTTAAACAAACTAGAGTTAGAAAAACAGTATCCAGATGATAATTAGATTCCTTCGTAAAAGAGGGCTATACATCATGCCAAGTAAAAAACGTAATGTTTCAGATCTTTCGGATTTACAATTTCATGTAGCATAAACTAACTTAGGATATCGAATCCTATCACGAAAATCGTTCAAAAATCAATTTATTTACAAATGACACGTGTCAATGCTCCTGTATTTAGAGTTTTTATCAAATTCCTTACAAAGTTCCCATATTAAAGACCTACAAATATAAATATATGTCGCATGTAACAACTTATGTATGTGAAGGAACTTATGTATACTTACAATAAATGAGGTTTGTTTCATCTTGCCCAAAAGAAACAATCCTCGGTCTCCTTTATAATGATCTAAGTTATAGAATGAGGAGCCAGTGTACGAATGGTAAAGCAAAGAAATAATCCCATAGTAAAAAGAAAATTAAAAGAACATTGAAAAACACTACAAACGTTCTAGAAAACCCCGCCGCGAAGCGTGGGGCAGCCCTACTTGTATTATATTAAAATTAATTAATTACAACTTTATTATCATGTTTTTCTCACCTCTTTTTCCTTCTCATAAGGAAAATATCTTTGATTTTATTAAACCTAACACCTAACTAATTGGACCACGCTACATTGTTTGGAGTGAGCGAAATGTCAGAATTTTCAATCATAAAATGTAGATGGTGAAGCAGTTTTTCATGCTATTGCTAATGTTATACGATTTAGATTACATGGTTTTAAGCATGTTGCTAAAGATCATGTAAATGTTTCTCTTTGTAATAGTTGGAAGTTGTCATTAGATTGGTAGTTGCTTTTTCTTGCAATCGATTTCTTTGTATAAAAAATTTCTTTTTCCTGCCACTAGATGAATAATACATTAAAAAAAAGGACCACGCTTAATAATTTTAATAATGTCTTAAGTTTATATATTCAAGTGTTTAAAAAATATCGATAACTCGTTTCTAATTTCCATTATTGATTTTCTATGATAAACTAAAACATTGGTGAGTAAGTGATTTAGAATGTAACTTGTAATTACATTCACAAGCAGGTTATAGCATCCACATCCACTGGCTTTCAGAAGACAAATTAAAATCAATTTCCACCTTTACTCTTGAGTTTAGATCCTTTATCCCCTTCACCTTCCTTTATCGGATCTACTCTGATGTATGAAATAATTGGAACTTGAAATGAAATGAAGGAATCACAAAAATTCCATTAACTTGTGATTTAAACATATATATACATCAAGTTTTGAAGCTAGCTAATTAGATTGCTTTAATGTGGCAATTCTGCCTATTATATTTATAATATATTAGTATATAGAAAAATGATCAACAATAATTCACATTCATGAAGATACACTAGTATGAACTATGAACAACAGGGAAAAGAGCACAGATACTTCACAAGTACCAAAGAAAAAAAAAAGCTTGATTAAGTAAGCTTGCATTCATGGGTGGTGGAATTTGACAAGAGCTTCCAAGAGGCAAAGTTGCAACCTTAAATGCAAGATGTAGTGGGCTGTATGAAGCAAAAGGTGATCAAGGAGCAAGCCATGGGTGCCTGGCACCACCCTCTGCAGCTTCTGCGCTTTCATTTGAACTGATCTTTGTCGCCTCTGCCGTTTGCCTAGCTGCATTTTCTTTCTTCCATTGCAGCAGCGCATATCTCTGCTTGGCATTGATAGATTTTAAACACAAGTATAAGTTGAGGGTTTGAATTTGATATTTATTTATATAAAGAAGAGGAGTAACACTAACAGGGGCACATGGGTTTGGAAGGAATGGCCATGTGCTGAGACGGAAGGATTTGTATTTTGTAGTGGAGAGAAAAAGAAGGCCAATGGGCAATGTTGTTATGTTGGCGTTGCCCAGAGTTTGTGGTATGCTTCTTCTTAGTACTAAAACACACGGGTTTCGACAGCTTTTGCACCTCACACGTTAGCCACTAGTTTTTCAATAATACACAAAGATCTTCTGTCTTTCTATCCTCGTATCTCCACAGCTGGCTTTTGCTCTATCAAACATCATCTACAGAATCCAGATCCATTGCCATCTTACCATTACATTGGTTTTATGTGCTTATAGCTATAGACAGGTACTGACTACATTCACTGAAGATAACAATAACAATGGGATAGAGACTTGGAAATTGAAAAAGCATCTAAATCAGTTAGAAGACTGAGGCTAAAAGTGCTAATGACATTGTGAACTTGGATTTTATATTCCTTTCAACTGTTCTAAATTCTCTTAAGGACGACTCAAAACAATTCTTCTCCTGATAGATCATCATCATAACATTAAAACATTGTTTCTGAAATATGTTATGACACACGATATTTTCTATTACTATGCGGTCAAAGATGCCAAACATCAATGCCTAATCGATAAACATGCAGGTTTAAGTAACAAGTACTAGCACTTTAACTTTTTCTCAAGAGGTCTTGAACAACTGATTCTCACCTCCACGAAAGCAATTTGTGGAAATCATTTACCTACAGCGATATTCTTTTTCTGCCCCTACTCTTTACACACCGAAGAAAGAGATCTTTCTCCATTAAAAAGATAGAGCATATATAGATATAATCCAGCAATGATGCTAGAGAATTTAGTACTAGTATATTCTTACATTAAATCACGCAGAAAGAATGGTGCAACCAGCACATTCGATATGTATCCTTCATTTTCTTAGTATGATGCTTTTATTGAACATATAGCTGTAAAATATTGATTTCAAAATAAAAAATTATGGTTGTGAATAAGCAAATTTAGATCATGTGAAGCAATAAAATGTTAACACTCAGATGTTTCTGGCAACGACCATGGTCCTCTGATTTGAAACATGGCCATTATGAGAACTACAAAAAACTGAGTAACTCACAGCCTCTATCTGGCTTTCCAGGGATTTTCCCCGTAGTAGTATGCAGTTCCAACCATAAGTGCAACAGTAGCCCCCTGAACTACCACCCTAGCTCTCATTAGTACCTGACCCAAGCGAGAATTGCCTTGTCTAAAACTAATTAAGCCAGCAGTGAGCACTCCAGCAGTCATAAGGGCACCTGTAGATTTCACATGTTAAATATAAATAAAAGAAAATAATACCATTCCCATAGCAAGAGTAAAGATGCCATAGCAGAAATATGCATATCAAATGAAAAGAAAGAAGGAATTAGATTCTGTACTTCAGATGGCCAGACAACACCTATAACATGAAGCAAATGCATAAAGTAATATTATCAATCTCGGGCTAGGATGATGGATGGGATTGAATGATGGTTTGTGCTTAAAAGTAATGTATGTAGCCCAAAAAACACACTCCGTCAGTGTATTAGCCCAGTGACAAAGAGACAAATGCAAAGCAACCAAAAATCAGAATAATTTACGTTCAGATGGAGTTCGTAATATACTATAACGTTGCAAGGTAGATGATTAATTAAGTTGGGGACATTTGCCATCACGACTGCTACAAGCAAACTCTTAATCCCTAGTTTTGATCAGAGTGATAGCATCTCAATGATTGGCAGTCAACAAATAAACAAGCATCTCACTATTCAAGTTGTTAATGGCATTGGTAGTTGAATTCATAGTGAAGCAATGATCACTCTAATTACCAATTATAAATTAAATCTTGCCACTAACTGATTATAATACTTTGGAATGGCAACTATGGAGAAAATAATATTGTGAATAGTATAGGTGCCAATAGAAAAGGCAAATAGTCAGATAGCAACAACAAAAACATTGGATGCCATTGCTTCATGCTGAACCATAAACATGTTCACAGGAAAACTAATGACATTTCTCTAGAGCGAAAGGAAATGCTTTATGCTTGAAATAAGCTAACAGGTTCAGCATAGTTTCATGCAATACTAGTTCTAGACAAAAAACCAAGAGATGAAGGTTAGGCCGAGCAATAAATTAGTCCATGGACCTAGAAACAAAAGATCAAGCAGAGTCATCAATGATTTAAATCAATACACTCCTCCGATTTATGACAATGAGTTACCAATCACCAGCCATAAAAGTTACCTCTTACATGCTTTTGGATAAAATGACTACCATTTCGATCATAATAACAAGAAGACCACAAAAAGAGCTGGATGGAACTGCAACTTGGAAGAATTAGTTCTCCTCAAAAGAAATCAAAGCACTTAGCTCACACCAGTCTTGAAACTTGGAACCCTAATTACTCTTTACACGTTCCACACTTCAATCCATATATCATTTAAAGGAATAAATCATGGCAATGGGATTGCTAACTAGCATTGAATTAGTTAACA
This sequence comes from Corchorus olitorius, assembly GCA_001974825.2. NCBI lineage: Eukaryota > Viridiplantae > Streptophyta > Magnoliopsida > Malvales > Malvaceae > Corchorus > Corchorus olitorius. The sequence continues at coordinate 7,079 of AWUE01018760.1, read as the reverse complement.
TCAAGCTCGTTATCAGGCTTTGAAACTTTGAAAAAAAATAACAACTGCTTGTAAATTAAGCTTAAAGGGGAAACCTTTATCTGAAACATTTTCTTAGTAAAAAGAAAAAATTTTGATCCCTCAAATTGGATCTCCAAGACTACAACTTTGTATAACAATTTGAACACAAAATGAAGCAAAATATTCATGCCCACATATCAAAACTCATACAAACAAAACAGAAGGAAAAAAAAAAAGTAATGAGAAACTAAGTGCATGAATGGGAAATTTACCAACAGGGACGAGGGGATTTCTAACGCGCTTTTTTCCCTCCAACAATTCTTCCAAACCTGGTTCTACGGCACCCATTTTCTCCTTTTTTCTGTATACTCTTCTTCTTCCTCCTCCTCTAATTTGGTTGCGAACTGGCGATTTTTCAACCAGAAGAAATACAACTTGCGTCTTGCGATTTTACATCAATACAACACAAGCAGAAAAATGGAGACGGAATTTGGGAAGTGTTCAGTGGAGTCCAATCTCCAAGGAGTTCAACCCAATAAATTGGGCCTGGAATCATGGGCTTTGTGGATTAAAAAGGTTTTGGGCTTTTGTGTTTTCGTGCAAACATTTTACTACTTAATTAATTAATTAAAGTATTAAACAGAGTATCGCCAAAAAAAAAAAAAAAAATTAAACAGAGAACAATGAAATGTGCCAAACAGTCCGACCAAAAAAAGAAATGTGCCAAACAGAAATTGATTGGAGTTCTTACTTCCAGTACCAGTACCAGTATTGTTACAGCAATTACAGGTTATGGTCACAATAAAAATTCACAATTTGTTTGTGCGAAACGAAACATTTATATTGTTAATTCGGTAGGGACAACTGTGAATCCTTGTTCTTTTATTCCAAACTTTATTAATTAAGGGCTAAAACCAAATTGATGGCATGCCCTTTTATCACCAATGCACCCATAACCTGTGAAATCTTGAACCGTTTCTTAATCGCGTCCAAGGATTCCATTCTTCTTGTGATACACGGAAGAACCTTGGAAATTAGTTTGTTTCTTTTGAGGAATGGAGTAATCAATATAAGGAGTAGGAAGAACATTGTAGACCACCACTGGACTTCTCACCACATATTTATGGTCTGAATCTGTCCATATTATGGCACCAGATGTGATCAGTTGTTGTGCAATCTTTGGACCAGTGACCTTCACGGTGAAGGATTTCTTGTCTCCGACATTCGAGAATGATAGAGTTGTTGGCTCCACAGATATGGTGAAACCTGGTTGGGAGGAAACCCGGACATTGTATGTTGCATTTGGTGACCCAACATTGGTAACTGTCCGGGTAAACAGTCCATAAATTGGTTGGCCATCAACCACGGCTAAGGAGAATGAAGGATAGTTGAGATCCCAAGCCGGTCCAGGTGAGGTGCTACCACATACACTGCTCTTGTCACCTGTGATAAGTCTAAGGGTTGTGGTATTGTAACCTTGCTTGCAGAGGAAGTTAATGTAATCTGTCTCATTTGCATCATACACAAGTCCGGGCTTTATAGCTTGTGTTGGGTTAATTTGACCAGAGCCGTAAGCAAATTCAAGATCTACATGTTTCTTTGGGTCTAAAACCGTTGCTGCAATTGATGAACGTAGGTAAAAATGTTACAAGGAGAATCCATTGAGAAACAATAGAGATGGTTTGCCTTTAGTTTTTTACCTGTGGTCATTAGGGCAGATTTGATGGCAGCGGGGGACCAATCGGGGTGTGCTGCCTTAACATAGGCAGCAGCACCACTAGCATGAGGGCAAGACATGGATGTACCAGAGACTATGTTATAGTCTACACTCCTGGGGTCATCCGGATCGACGGAAGCTGATGCAACCGGAGACCAAGCAGCGAGGATGTCCACACCAGGGGCAGTGAGATCAGGCTGCACATAAACAATATCCAAGAATTCAAGACTTGAAATTAATAGGTAAGAAAAATAATTAGATGTAAAGGCATAATTACCTTGAGAATGTCTGGACTAATCGGATTGGGACCCCTAGAAGAGAATGATACAACATAAGGTGCCATATAGTCTGTCCATGTCTCTCCAAGCAGAATAGTTGCGGTTGGATTCCTGAAATGGTAATGACATATTATTTCTTGCTTAACAAGCATGTGGTGTTAATGGATGGAATTTTGAATAAATGAGATTGTATATACTCTGTTGCTTGGATGTATTCCAAAACTTTTTCACCATCTGATGTGCTAATCTGTGTTGCAGGCAATGCGAAATTGAAAGCAAAGTCAGTTATGTGATCATCAGCCATTATGATACCCGCGCCGTTTGCTTCACGGACACCAGTACCATACCAAAGAACTTCACAGAACACAATTTTGCCTTCCACTTTGTAGGAATTCAAGTAACCAGTGATACAATATTTTGAATAATCTTGGCTGCCGCCTGCTGAGTAGTTAGCCGCATCTCCTCCCCATATTAAGGGAAACGATTTTCCGTGAAGGTCAAAGCTGTTAATGGAAAGTCCCTTCAAGGATAAAGTTAAAAACATTATTCAGCCTTGATTATTATTAATAATTGGAGGAAAATGAGGTACTAGTTGCAAATTCTACTCACAGTTAAAACTTGTCCATTGCCAAGTACTGCTCTGGCAACAAATTTCCTATCAATGGTGCTGGCGGCAACAGTCAATGTCCAAGGGGCATAATTGGAAACAGAATATGGCGATGGTCCATCATTACCAGCAGAGTTTGATGTCAAAATGCCATGTTTCATGGCATGGAAAGCACCAATGGCAATAGCGTCTTCATCATAAGGTATAGGCCAAAAAGCACCAATGGATACGGATATTATATCAACCCCATCAGAGATGGCATCATCAAATGCTGCAAGGATATCAGCACTAGAGCAACCAAGGAACCAACAAACCTTGTACATGGCAATCCTTGCGCCCGGAACTCCACCTCTTGCAGTTCCATTAGCTACCCCATAGTAGCTTGCTCCAACTATCCTGTTTCCGGCTGCAGTTGAGGAAGTATGGGTGCCATGCCCCATATAGTCTCTAGGAGAATTAGTTCCCTCATAGTAGTTCTCACTTTTGTAGTAACGGGCTCCAATGATCTTGCTGTACATGTTGCCAAATTCCATTTCATTAATTAGAATTAGTTGTCCTGATTGAATATAATCAATTAATGCTAGTACTATATTTTTATTTTTATTGTTTTTGGAAATTCTTGATGGTACAAACAAATTTACAAGAGAATTAAGAGAGCTTACTTGTTGCAGGTGAAGTTGACCCCTTGGCATGTTCCTTTCCATTTGGAGGGTGGAGCACCAAGTCCTACATCATTGAAGCTTTCATGTTCTGGCCAGATTCCTAAAATTACACCAAAAGAGTTACAATTAAAAACAATGGTCAATTTGTTAACTTTATAGCTTTAATATATCAAAAGTTTGTAAATGATTGATTAAAAATGAAATATATATGCCTGTATCAAGAAGGCCAATGATAACGTCTCCTTCAGGCTTGGGTCCAACGGTGTCTTGGGTGAAACCAAGGAAGTCCCATGACCTTGTTGTATGAAGCTTTAGCTTATGATTTGGAATCACTTTAACTTCACCCTCCATCTCTGCATTATGCACATTAATCATTAATTATTTCTATATGGATATTTTTCTTCTTATAGTTAGTTAGTCATTAATTAATTTGATGATAATCTCATTATAAGTACCTGACAACTTCTCAACATCCTCATCTGTTAATTTAGCTGCAAATCCATTGAAACTCCTGTAGCTATAAATGAGCGATTCCTTGGCTGATGAATCACTGCGCGCAGTTGAATAGAATTTAAACGTTTTTCTAATTAGTGACTTCATGACACATATATATTGCATTGATTTTCAAAAAATGTATTTGATCAGGTGGAATAAGAGTAATTAAGAAACCTTCCAAGAATAGCCTTAAGGATGGTATGATGGGTAGTTGCAGCCGAGACTTGTCCCTTTGGGTGCTCTCCCATGTACACAATGCGAACCTAACATATTATATATAAACACACAAGTCAAAGAAAATGAGGAAAACAAAATGAGGGAAATTAAAGACCATTTTTGGTAGTAAAATTAATGCAAAACATTTCTATAATGGGTAACAGATTCACCTTCCTCTCATTGGCATTGGCTGCATTGCAGCTAATTATCAATAAAAATGCTGCAAACAAGAGCGAGAAAAGCAGCGAAATCTTCAGTACCATTGAATTCGCTAAATTAACAAACTCAGAGATTGATTAACTTGATGATGTGAAATGTTTCAAAATCCAAAGGTATAAATAGGATACATTTTTGATGATTGTTATGTTGATCATTGTGTGAGCTTAACTGGCACTAGGCCAACCTTTATTTGCTTTTTACTTTTGCTGTTGTCGCCAAGGTACATTTACATGGCAAATTTTGCTAATTTCCATTCACTAAAGACTAAAGAGTAGTATTTGCAACAAACAATTAACGGCAAACAAAGTCAATTGTTTTGGTCGTTAATGTCTTGTACGGTTATTTCCATCGACTTTATTAACCTTTTAATATTTCAGTTTGGTCACTCCGTAGCTATTCCTTGTAAATTCCATGAAAATAGTAAGCTTTATAATTGGCTTCTTCGAAGCTGATAATCTTTGGGTAAAGGAGTTCTAATATCTATTATTATATTGAGTTTATTATAAAATTACACCTCATGCTTTTGTTCATAAATACGGAAGATTATATATTAATCTGGATTTGAAGTTGTAAAAAATTAGACATTATAATTAAACAAGATATATAGGAAGGAAATTAAAGTCATGATCATTGATCTACTAAGACATGCATGATTTATTATTTGGATACGAGCATGCCCATGGAATATTCAACTATATACACGCATGCATTTTTTTTTTTTGGAAACCAACAAAGTAAGTTATAATTCTCAAAAAAGAATATAAATACAGCATAATTTCAATAGTAATAATATCTTAACTTGTCATTCTTAACAAGTAGAAAGCATTGACGTAAAGCCTTTTACTCGAATCTTCTCTTCCTTTTTTTCGTATACAGGTAATTAACTTTAAACTTATTTATATTGTTTATAATTGTGGATTTTGTAAAATAGCGATTGGAAAAATTATAACTGAATACATACTATGATCACAACTATAACTTGTCATTCTTTTTCTTCTTTTTGAAATGAGTTCATTTGAAAAAGTATTTTATAATAAAGTGCTTACAACTAGTCTGAATTGTAGAGCAGGTAGAAGACAGAAAGAGGTAATGGATGTGGTGTTCGGTATCGTGATCGGCGTACTAATTGTTGTGTTGTCGATGGCTCTCATACTCTTGCTTTTCTATAAAACTATTTTTAAAATATGTACTAAAAAAACCGTCAAACAAGAAGGAGGGTCTCCCTCGACATCATCCTCCGCCGTGTAAAAATATATATGTACTAGCTAGCTACATTTCATGCAAGCTTCTTATTTTTTTAGTAGATACTTGAAGAAACTAGTTCACGATTTCTACATAATAATAAACATTAACTTTAATAAAAAATATGGATAGAATTGTACCTATTATTACTTCTTGTATTACAGCACAATAATAATGGAGCTTGTTTCTGATTTCACTTCTTGTATTACCCCATCAGTACTCTTTCTTTAACTTCTAACTTTTCCAACACTTCGCAACGGCCTTACTATTTTCATTCGATTATCAAACCATCACTCTCTTACTTCATACAATCTGTTTTAAATTATATTAAGATTAAAATCTTTAATACACTACTATTTTTTTATTTAAAAAAAGCATATTACTAATTTTGTCCTAAAAAAGCCTATTATTAGAGCTGATAAAATTTCACTTGTATTCGACTCGATCGCCTGAAATCAAATCTGATCCAACTTGATTCGACCAAAAAATCCGCCCAATCCGAAATCGAAAATGACTTGACCCCAAATCCTTAATGACCGAACCCGATCAACCCGTGAGATTAATCTGAAATTACCCAAATCAGGATTAATCATATTTATTAAATGACCCGAATTTGAAAAGACCTAAACCTGAAAATCGGAGGCTCAAACCCGAAATTATCGGAACCATATGACCCGAAAACGAAAAAGACACGAACAAAAATTGACCCAAACCCAAATGACCCGACATTTAAGCGATCCAAACCCAACCCAACTTGAAATCGAAAATAAAGCGAACCCTTATAACCCAAAATTTTCTTAACCCAAAACTGACATAATCTAAATCCAACCCGATTAGCCCATTTATATATACATTGGGATTTACTATCAAAGTAACAAAAAAAATTATCCCACATAAAAGAAAAATATTAACAAAGTAAAATAACAAATTTAAATCACAACAAGAGTTACATTTATCAAGCAAAAAATTAATTATAAATCAAATAAAATAATTACACATTAGGGAAATAATAAATTTAATCATAATACATTAAACTATCGAATAGATCAATGGAAAGATGTCAATCACAATAACTTTTTAAATTAAAACTAGTCTTTACTTCCACGTGCATTGCACGTGACCCAAACTCGATAATTCGTCCAATCCAGCCGAACTCGACTTGATCAGAGAAATTAAACGACCGACGACTCAACAAACTCGTAATTCGAATAACCCGAGAAATTAACCCGGATGACCCAAAGATATTATAAACTAAAATTATATTTTATTCAATAAAATCCACATTGTTATAATTTTAACCATTCTAAACTATAATTTATTCAATAATAATTATATTATTGTTATAATTTTACCTATTATGATTAAATTTGCTAAATTTCATTATATGAACAATTATTATATATGAATAAATACTAAATAAGATTATAATTAGTAATTTGTTTTTTACATAATGAATAAATAATAATAATTAATTAGTAATTTCTTGACAATTTTTCTATTAGGAAAGAACATAAATTTAGATATTATATTTAATATTTATTTGAACATATACCCCACTTCATACTTAATTATGTATTTAATATTCAAAATTATTAATATATAAAGGGATACATGTCAACTTTTTTAACCCGTATATGCAGTTT
>AWUE01018758.1:0-34671 GCA_001974825.2 Corchorus olitorius | reverse complement strand
CATGACCTAATTTCTAGGATGGAAAAGCTAGAAATGAGAAGCTTAAAGAGTCAGATCAAAATCATAGGCACCTTGGTATCCATTTCTGGAGCACTGGTAATGACCCTTTACAAGGGTCCTCCAATACTTTCCCCACATTCTCAATCATCTCCTCATTCTCCCACCATCTTAACTACATCAAACAACTGGATCATAGGCGCTCTCTTCGTTTCCATTGCCTGTTTATCCTTTTCCGTAAACATTATTGGCCAGGTACTAATATATATCATATTATGATGATACCATTTCATATAGCTTTGTGAGAGTAGAATTTATGGATGATCATGTTCTTCTTTTCCTACTGTATATTTGAAGGCGGCAATTCTAAAGGGGTATCCCTCAGAGATAACGCTAGTGGCTTTCTATTGTCTCTTTGGGACCATTCAATGTGGACTGGTTGCTCTCATTGCTGAAACTAACCCAAATGCTTGGAAATTGAGTCCTGATATCCAACTCATTTCCGTGCTCTATTCAGTGAGTATATACCAAAAAAGACTAAAGGCATTTGACTTGAAGTTTGCAGAGCAAAAAGCTTATTTATTAGTAAGTGATGAGATCAATTTCCTTTTCAGGCTGTGTTTGGAAGTGTGGTGACATTTGCAGTGACTGCATGGTGCCTACAACGGAAAGGCCCTGTTTTTGTTGCCATGTTTAAGCCCTTAAGTATTGCTATTGCAGCCTTCTTGGGTTTCATTTTCCTCCGAGAAACGCTTTACATTGGAAGGTAATGATTAATGAACTCTATATACACCATTTTTAATATGCTTGTCATGGTAAATTGAGTGGTAAATGCGCGAAACTCACCTATATGTTCAAGCTGTTGATTGAATGCTCGTTCATTTGCAGTATTGTTGGAGCAGCCATAATTGTTACTGGCTTTTACGGGGTGATATGGGCGCAGTCCACAGAAGAGAAGGATCAAGTCTCCAACATTCATGATCTACACTCTTCGTCTCCCTCATCATCCAAGATTCCTCTTCTACATAACAATTAGATGCATAAATGTCTTCTTCCCCTGTTTTTCCCCCCCATTGTATTGAAGAGAGATTGAGAATTTTAGTAACACCTGAGCTGATCACAGCATGTGTGATTTATTATAAGGCTGACCTTATCATAGTTGATATTATGTGGACTGTTAATAACAACTCTTTTCTACCAAAAATTTGGGAAAAGTTGAGATATACATCTTGGGAGAATTCGAGTTGTATTTTCAATTTAACATGGTCTTTCTAGTTATATAGAACCTTCAAACTAGTCTTTCATTTCTTAAGAAAAATGTACAATCGAGTAGCTATTAGACAAGTGCTTCCATACATCTCTACACAATTCAAAGGAAATCAAGGGAGAAAAAAAAAAGTTTGACAATCACCCGTGAGTGAACAAAGCTTCAACCATATCTAAGTGGCAAAAGGCTTTTAATCCCTGAAAAACGGGACACCATTGTTTCACTATAGTGTCTATAGACAGTCTGAAGGATGATGATATCCGCCCAAGAAGCTATAAATACTAACAAACCCCATTCTGCAGAATATAACCTATTCCCTGGATGTTGCAGAAGAGAAAAAATAGTTGTAGCAAAGCTACAACAAATCAATTAAATTAGGCAATACTTCATGCCTTGAGATCGTCAGAAATTGCTGATGGTATGCAGTGCGTTGCAAGAATGTCCCGAGTAGCTGCTTTTGCCGTCTTTGTCCTAAGTACTACTATCTGCATAAAACCACACACATAAATGTAAGAGTAGTGTGGATCAAGAGCACGCATGGAGTGTACAAGCATGTAGGGAGAAGGAAAAACCTGTTCATATTCTAAATCAAATTTCAAAAATTCATCATCACAGTTCTCTACCATCTCAGCCAAGCTCTTCAGATTTTTCACAGGCTTACCATTAAAGGCAAGGACCTGCATCAAGAGAAAAGCCATAAGGGATTTATTACTGAAAGTTGAACTTCTGAAAGCATAAGTGATTGTGACAAACTGATGATCCTGACCTGAGTGTTAACAATGTCCTCATATCCAATATTAATATCAGCCACAAGAACCTTCAACAAAATTTTTTTAAGAGAGAGTGTTAGAACAGCTAAGCAGAATCTACCCACTGCAATAAGTAGGCTAGAAATGTATACACAAGCAGGGAGGGAGAGAGAACCTGAGACACCACAACAAGCTGTTCATCAGGTGATTGTGGCATTGAATGCAAGAGTTTGTCCAAAAGTTTTACTGGAGCTTCATATTCATAATCCTTTCCATACTGGAGAAATATGCAAATAAAGCTGAGATAATTTAAAAACACAACCAAAAAAGTGATATTTGTTGCTAAGATTTGGAAATCAAACAGTATGCATGAGAAATTGAAGCTACAATCAGATTATTTATCTATTCCTCCACCAAATTGCCAAGCAGTGAAAATCACTTGGTAACTCCTCTAGTAAAAACATCAAGCTGAAGTTGTTTAGTGAAAAACATCAAGCCTCTGAGAAAGTAAACTAGCAGAACAGAATTGGCTAGTAGGAACGTGTTCAGTGCACTTTGCAAGTAAAATCCCCCAGAAAAATGCTCAGTTGACCTTTGCCACTCTAGAACAAAACACTTAAAATCATATAAACTACATAGAAAGCAAAATACTAAAAACAACTATAGATTAATATTATCTACTTTTTGAGCTAGCAAAACTTGTATTTCAGCAGGCTCTATGCTATTATTTTACGTTCATGCATAGATGGAAGCGCAATAGTTGAAGTAAACAACATACCTCAGAACGCAAATATGGAACAGACACGGTTGTAAACACAAATCCTGCAAGAATATAATATGAAGGAGGTCTGCCCTTGTTGTGTGCTGGAATAAGCCTTCTATGCGATGCAAGTTTGATGTTGAAATTTAGAATCTCAGAATCGCGAAGGACTTTAATTGCTGAACTATCCCCAGTATATTTTTGTGACACAAGATAACTAAAACCTATCCGCTCTCCATGCCGAAAAGGAACTGAGAAAAACATCAAGGATGATAGACAAGCTTAATATTAGAAAAATGTGCAGAAAGGATTGAGCAGACAAGAAAAAGAGAATTTGAATTTATCAGTTTTCTTGCTAAGATTCTCGAAAGGGATTCTAGCTTTCTGTTCATGTTGAGAGTGCTGCATGGTTCATCATAACTAATAACTACCATTAAAACATCTAATTAAGTACGTAGCTCTGGGGTGAGCAGCCCTTAATCGTGATGTTGAATCCTTCTCCAGGAAGTCATCTGTAAAAGATTAGCTAAACTAAAGGCCTCAGAAAAGTTCTCCATTCAATCTTTTTTGGTCTGAATGCTAATTTATAAACAAATAGAGTCACTTAATAGATAAAGTACTTTTAAGGGAACATGTCCAATTCGAAGTATTAGTAACACTTCGAAGTATTAGACAACAAGATTGCTCTTATAATTGAAAATCTAAGAATTTTGCGCTTAAAGGCATTAACCAGCAAATGAAGAGTGAAAGCGTGTATCTAAAAGATACATAGAGTATGTGTGCATCTATTTACAGACAAAAGAACACCTTACCTGTTCCATCATTGGCAATATCAACACCATCAAAGCTGAGAATAATATCTGATGACTTCAAAACGCCAGATTCTGGAGCTGTTGGATCAACTCTTCTAATTCGAACACCTTTCTGATCAGGTTTCATTCCCATTGCTGCACGCAAATCAGGATTTTCCATTTTCTGCCACTCAACCCCCAAAATTGGGAATCCTAGCATAAGAAGAGAAACCAGGAGACTTTAAGCAGGATGATAAATGCAGCAGATAGCACTTTCATCAGACAATCATAAACTGAAAAGTACGTCAATAAAAAGTATTACTATATATAAAAGACCCAAACCAATTACCGGTATACGCTTTATTCTTCTCATAGTCTTGGATGAAGTGCTGGATAACTGGTGTTGGTATAACATACCCTATATTTTCTACATCTTCATGTTTGAGTGACTGAAATGCGATGCCTACACAATTGCCCTTATCATTGAAGGCAGGTCCTCCAGAATTTCCAGAGTTTATGGCAGCATCTATCTGCAAAAGGAAGTGACAGATAGATATCAGAACAGAACTTTTGACATATAAATATAATGCTAGAAAAGTAATCACTAACCTGTAAACCGAGAAGCTCTGTAGACCCATGAACATAAGACAGGATTTCTATTCGTGACACAACTCCACTTGTCACAGAAATTGTATCTCCCCCAATTGGATAACCAACAACTGTCACAGCATCTTGAAGTGCAGGTAATTCACCGAATTCCACTGGTGAGACACCTTCCCAGAACTCATCATCATTGACAGTAAGCATTGCTGCAATACCACATAAATCAAATCATGCATTTGACCATATAAAGAAGAAAGCTATGATCTGAAACCACCCAAATATCCTCAAAACGCTCTGTTATGTTTAAACCACTCTGACTGATGTCAAAGCATCTCTGTCTTGAGAATCAGTTTCCACCATGAATGTGTTAAGTTTGCCCCTCCGACACTCTTATTCTATAAGAGTTTATCACCTATCCTCTTTGCCTCAATTCCATAAGATTTGCATCCAGATTTTATTAACCATTGATCAATTTTCTACATTCAAACCTTGCATATGATGCGCACATAGAATACTCAAACTTAATTGAGGAAAAAACTATATATTTAGCTCTGAAAACATCAAAATTTTACATTTCCAACATTACAAAAATAACTTTGAACTGCACTGTCTCTAAGAATATAGTAATAATAATAACCAATGAAGGAGTGTAGTCCTCCTCATACCCCAAGAAGATTATTAACATCACATGATTCAACACTTCGCTCAAAGAAAACCTAGGCGGCTTTGCCACCTCTCTCCACCTCAAGCAATTAGCAAATTTCTTTTATCATGGAACACATGACAGCAGTCTTTACATTAGCAAATTCATCATTCATTTACATTTACATAGGGAATTATGGCATTTACCCTGAGACTAGCATGTTTATGTAGAAGTATGACAGGTTGAACCAAAGTAGTTGATATGGATTGTTAATAAACATTGGATTGGTAGCATATATTAGAAATTTTTAGTATGTTGGTAGAACTTAACATACCAATATCACATTCAGTTCCAATAGCAAGGACAGTAGCCAAGTACTTAGTATCAGACCCGCGTTTCTTAACTTTAACCTGAGTGTAATGTTCCACGGAATGGGCATTCGTTAGAACCCGTCTTCCTGCAATGACAAACCCGCTACTACTCGAACTATACTGTCTTTTCCTCTGCCATGGCAAGGAGAAATTTGGCTCCGTGTGAACGCAAAACACCTTCACCACTGCATCCATTGCCGGCACCACTCGAGCCCCAACAGAATGGCCGCCCAAATCCCCACCTCCGCCCCACCCCCGCCTCCTCCAACTGCAATGGCGTTGCCATTGGGGACACGGCGGCTAGGGGAGAGGATTGCGGGCGGCTGTTGAAGTGGTAGAGGTTCAGGGTTTTCGGGGATTTTGGGGAGTTTCTTGGGGCGACCACGAGGGCGGGCAGTAGTGGCGGCGGCGGCCGGGGAGGAGGAGGTGGAGATGGTAGTGGTGGTGGTGGTGGTGGTGGTTGGCGAAGGGATGAGCTCGACGTTGCTGACAGAAAAGACATCGTCTAATGCGGTGGTGGAGGAAGGGGATTCTAGGGTTTCGGCGGGGTTGTGGTTTTTGGGTTTCCGGCCTCGTTTTCTCTTGGCATCTCCCATTGAAGAAATGAATGAAAGGAAGGATTTTGATGAGCTATTTGTTTAGGGAATGAAAGAAAGGAAATTTGGAGAGGAAGAAGAAAGAGAGTAGAGTAAGGCAGTTATTTCAGTTTATAATTAGCAAAAAATAAAAAGAAATTGATCAAGAGAAAGGGAAAGGGAAAGGGGAAAGGAGAAAGGAGAAATGCAGTTGCAGGTTTCTGGACTTTGTTGTATTATTATTCAATTCAATTTCCCACAGCTCAGACTCAGTGGACACTGGACAGTGCATGCATTATGCATTGCATTTGCATTTGGAATTGCAATTGCATGGCATTTGGAATTCAATGGGCTTTCAGGACAGGGAAAAGCCCAATGTTTTAGATAGATTAAGACACAGACAGACACAGGACTGTGTTATGCTTTGGGCTTTACTTTGTGTTCTGTCTTGATGATTCTTTTAGCTTCACATAACTAGATGGTTAAAAGTTAAAACTAACAAGAAACAAGATTTTACCAACATAGGGTACGCGACTCGTTTTAACTTAAGCACAGGTTCTAGTCTTTTCATATCGGATTCGTTGGTAGGTTCATCCAAAAATTCAAGTGTGCGATCCGGATTGAATCTCAATTAGTCATAACTGAATACCGAGTGAGAAATAAAAAAAAAACTAACAAGCCTTTTTAATTTAAACAATCTATATTAATTATAAAGTCAAGTCCTGAATTTGTGTCACGAGTTGACTCGGAAAATTTAGTTTAAAAAAATTCAAAACAAAATAAAAACTATCCTTAAAAAAAAACTGTCACAAACTACTATATTTTAATTATTTTATTATCATATATACTCACGTAATGAGTGCCCTGTGTCTTGTATTATTTATGAAAAGATTTAAACATTAATGTTATGTTCTTTCCTTTTATCAATAATTCTTTCCCTTTTTATTGTTACCAATGTATATTTTTTAAATATTTTCATACAAAAATATCAACAAAAATATTTTTCTTACATTTCACACTAAGTAACTTATCAAACAGTTTTTTCACCACAAATTCAGTATTAAATTCAGTAGCCATAAAGGTTCAGTGTTTAAATGTTCAGTACTTAATTTAATAAACAGAACCTTAGTCTTTCACCCCATTTTTCTTCATTTACCTTTCTTTTTCTTTTCTTATTATTGGTGGTAGTATTATTTTGGCCAATAACCATCAATGTAGTTAGTATTAGTAGTTAGTTTCCAACAAAAAAGGAAACATCCCATACCGGAGACAAAATATGAGTTTATTGACCATTCTGAGCCAAATCCGTCAAAAAGCCTGTATACTTGTTACTTTCTCGAATATATGTCTAATTATCTTTTGCAGCTAACTTTTACTGAAGTAAGGAAATAGCATGCTTTGAAATATTTGTTTACCTTTGAAATTAATGAATCACACTATATGATTAACATAAACCAAGAAGATATAATATATATATATATATATATATATATACACTCAATTAGAAACTAATGTATATCCATAGATTGCATGGCTCACTACAAAACACACAAAAGCTTCACAAGATCACCAAGCTTAAAATCCATTGGAAGGCTTTCTTCTTTCTTCATTTATGCTAATAGTAAGTACTTTCCAAGTTAATTATACTTATGTGCCAATTATTGAAATCTAATTGTATTATTTTTATGCATTATGCAATACATTCATGGAACCCAAGGCCCATATAATAGCCCTAATGAAATCAACTTAGCATGCAAGATAATTAATGGCTTATTAGACTTTTGCCCTTTGAATTATTGGCATAAGGATAATTTACTCTCTAAACTAAATTCGAGACAATGTTTACTGAACTTTCCAAGATGTCTTGAATTTGGAAGTTCAGGAGACAAAATGTCATGATTTGAAGTTCATGACCATAACGTCTTAACGCAATAGTTCAGGGAGCAAAAAAAACTGATAAGCCGATGATTTTATATATATAACAAGTTAAAGATGAAAAATATAAGTTTATAAATGAAGTAACCCAAATAAAAAAGTTACAATCTTTCGATCGATCAAATAATATTATTTCCCCTACATGATGGGTTATTGACATTAGGAATGCGTTGGCCCAAGAAATTATCATTGCAGCTGCAACAAACTATCCCTAAAGCACAAAGCATTCTTGCAATCAAAACATTCTTTTAAGCAAAAAAATAATATTGAATAAGATCAGCTAGACTCAGAATTATTGAACTAACTTTTCTTAAACAGTTAAATAACTTTGCTTCCTTGTTGGTAATTATAATAATTTTCCTCCTTTGTGGGCAAAACCTTCTTTTATTATGTTTACTTAATCTTTACTTATACCTTCCACCACCCTTTTTGGAGCCCTGCTGCAATAATTTTGGTTGCCTCTCCATTTTTTTTAAACATTGCTTTTACAACTGCCTTTCTAGTTTATTGTCTCTACTTTCGCAAATTTAGTGGGATGGCCAACCCCAGCTAGCTACAGACTTTTATCCTTTTTCTATTCTATTTTGACATTCACATTTCCATCATACCCGATTTGTTTTCCTAACATTTTTTTCCTTTCCCATCATCATCCATATCTTTTTCATTAATCAAATTCAAAGCGTTTTATGTTTTTTTTTTATATACATACATTGAAAGATTCTCTTATTGTTTCACTTTGATATTTGTGTGATTTAAAACTAAAAATTAATTATTCAGAATCAAACTTATTAAATAAGTTTTTTTTTTCAAAATATTTTATTGTCACATTGAATCTTGATTAATTCGAAATCAAACCGCTCCACTAAACTTTAACATACGTTGTTTGAGTTATTTTTTCTCTATAGTAGTCATCTTTATATATATATATATATATATACTAGTATTTTGCCACGTGTTACACACGTGGGTTGAAAAATACTAGAACTTTATAATGTTTCAAAAACAAATTGTTAAGATTACTACAAAAGTTGATGAAGTTAGTAAACTTATAAGTTTTTTATTTACCATCTATTAGACTTATAAGATTGATGCTAAAAAAACAAAGTTTTAAAGAATACTAATAGATCTACTGAATTACTAAAACGCTAGTAAGAGTATTAAAAATGTTTTTAAGATTGTTAAGAAACCTTATAACGTTACTAAAAAAATCTTATATGCTTTCTAAAACCTTATAAAATTAATTAAAAAAAAGCTTTTAAGATTACTAAAGAGTTATTATTAAGTAGTTTTCTAAAGTTATTAAAAAAATTATAATGTTAGCAAGAAGACTATTAAAAAGTTTAAAAGATTATTAAAATAAATTATAAAGCTAGTAAAGCATCTTCAAAGGTTATTATATAAAAGCTTATCAGGTTACTCTATACATAAAAAATTCTTATAAAATTAACAAAAAAAGCTATACTAAAACTTTAAAAGATTTTTTATAAAAGTTATTAAATAAATCATATAAGTTAACTAAAATATATACTAAGGTTAATTATAAAAGAATCTTATATATAGTAATTAATAAAAAAGATTATAAAGAAGTTCAAAAAAATTCAACTTCAAAAAAACATATAAAGTTACTAAAAAATCTACTAAGCTTATTAAAAGATCTTATAAGATTATTTTTAAAAAGATTAAAAAAAAGTGTTAAAAATTTTATAAGATTATTAAAAAAAACTTATAAGGTTACTAAAAATGTTTAAAAACTTCCTAAAAGAAGTTTTTTACTTAAAATCTTAAATGTTTTCCAACAAATGTAATAACCTTTCATTTTCAGTGATTTGGTAACAACTTTATCAAATTCACAATACTTGATTAACTAAAAATATTGAAGGACATAAGAATAACTATACATTTATCAATAAATTTGGTAACGATGTTTTTTTTTTTGCCGTAATTCGGTAACAATGCTTTGTAAAAGTTTTTACAACCACTTCTTCACTGGTGAGGGTTAAAATACCCAATTTCTAGAAAAGTTTTGTGGGTAGTAAAACATGTACTAAAAAATCCGTTCACCTTTAATTAGAAGTATTTTTTTAATTATTTCATTAATATGAAGATTATCGAGTTTACCATATTTTGTACTAAAAATACTTATATAGTTTATAAAAAAAATTATTTATTTACAGACAAATTCAATAACCTACAAATTTCACTTTGGTTTTTGTTTGTCAATCTATTTTTAATTTTATCTTTTATTTTTATCATTTATTCCATTTATGGAAAAATTGCACAACCAAATCAACATTATCAGCCTAAAGTGAAACTGCGCCACAAGCTTTTCAAATTTTTTTTTTGGTTTTTTCTCAACAATGACCAATGACACAAAACATATAATATTTCGTGTTCCACACGTGGATTTTAGAATGTGGTTAAAACTAATTTTAAGGTGCATACCATGTATTTTATGTTTGTATTTGTTCTTACGAAAGACTAAATTTATTTAAATTTTTAAATATTATTATTATATTATTAAAATAAGTCAATATAAGAAATGACTAACTGCTTTGTTTGTTTGTTGTAGTGCAAGGTACAGATTTACATTCAAATTTGACATAGGATGCTTGAATGCTCTATAGATTTTAATAAAACTTTGATTCTCTTTGTGCCAAAAAAAAAACTTTGATTCTCTACATAGTAAAAAAGAAAAGTAAAGTTCTAAACATTCATTGGTAGAATATTTAATAAATGGGAAATGAAAATAAAATTAATAAGGGTAAATTACATTTATATACCATGTGGTTTTGAGTGAAACAAATATGACCCTTGAGAATTGAGATTCAAATTTTGACACTGAACTACCTTGTGCTTATTTTCTATTACCAAATCCTTGACAATGTTAATTACAAAAATAATCTTTTTATCATTTTAGAATTACTAAAATTATTTTATGTTATATTATATATGTTCTTGATAATTTTTAGCAACACATAGTTTACAAATTAATCTAATAATTAGTTGCTTATGTTGGGTTTTGAAGTTACAAAAACAAATGATCGAAATTATAAATATAGATGCTAATATATATTGTGACTTGGTTTAAAAAATACATGAAGAGTTGGATAAAACAGAAACATGTTTGTTAGGCTAAAAAGAATAAAAGAAATGAAAAGAAAAAAAATTAATGGTATTAAGGAATTTGGTAACAAAAAATAAACACAAAGTAGTTAAGTGTCAAAATTTAAACTATGTAAATGCCACGTCAGCCGCGTGATGGTGCCATCAAGCTAACCGTTCGAGAATGACTAAATTGGGTCAAAATTGCGAGTTCAGGGGGCAAACATCCAAATTAAAGTTTATGGGCAAAACGTCAAAATCGTACAAGTTCAGGGGGCAAAAAGGGCATTAAGCCTATAATATTTATAGTTTAGGTTTTATGGGCTTTAATCACATATAAACCACTTACATAATTACCTAATAATAAACTAATAAAATTATGACACTTAAACAATTCTATATATTAATACTTGGTTTAATAAACATTGTATTGTATAATAATTCTAACTTTGTGTAATGGTATAATAAATAATGAAGTTTATTAAATTTACAATATTTAATCACAAAAAAGTTATACCGCTATGAATTTATAAGAAATGCATAAATTATAAGTTTTAAAAGGAGTATCAAGAAACTATACATGTTCTTGGTATGGGTTTAACATGGTGCTTGGTAACACCATGAGCAGTATCTTATTAGTATTTGAATGAACTTTTGAGAAACTGCTTGGATAATTTTTTTTCCTTTTTTTTTCAAAACAAAGCTTAGTTGCAAGAAAGAAAGATGTCGTAGGTCCTGTATCCTTCATCACCCCAATGTTTTGGCAATGTTTTACTCATCGTAGGAGATAATTTTATAACTCTTACCGTTTCATTCACATCGTGACTTTATTCTAACTTTTGTTAACTAAGGGGTTGTTTGGCATTGTTTCTGTTTCCTGTTTTCTATTGCCAATTTTCTGTTTTTGGAAACAAAACAGTGAAAACATGTTTGGCAGGCTGTTTCCGTTTTCAAAAATTATGGAAACGGAATCAGTGTTTTGGAAAAAAGTGGAAGCAAAAATTTTGTGCTTTCATGTTTTTCCAAAACACAGAAGCACAGTCATAAATAGTAACTCATATACATTTTTACATTTTTTTAAAACTTATTTATTTAAAAACATACAACAAAATTGTATATCCAAACATGTTTTTGTTTTCAAAAAATTGACAGCACAACAAAAACAAAACAAAACAAAAACAAAAAAACAGAAAAACGAAAACGATGCCAAACGGCTCCTAAGCTTGTACTTTTTGTCTTTGATTTGTTGTTTTATTATTTAAAAATTATAATTGATTTTAATATTGATTTATGAAAATATATAATAAATTGATTTTGATATTTTGATTATAGTATTTATTTCTTTCATCAGTTTTGACTTTGACATTTCATAGACATTTATTTATTTAATTTAATAAAAAAATAAAATATAGATAATTTAATTTCCTATAAAGCTTAGCATAGATATTTGAATAAGAACAAAAAAATGATAGTAATAATTAGTTGATTATATCACCTATTATGAACCAAAGAATTGATTTTTGAATCAAGTTGATAACACTAATGTATTTAAATTAAGAGTGAACAAAATTGACAAATATTTTCGGATTAAGAGTTGTAGAGATGCTATGGATGGTTTGTTAGATTAAATACTTAAGAGAACATTAAAAAGAACATAAATGATAAATGTAAGGAAGAGAAACCTAACCTGTTATCTAAAAAAAGAAAGAAACCTAATTTGTACTAATTTTTCAATATATTTCTATGTCATTGTGGTAGTTATTTTCATGCTAAAAAAATTTGTAGTGTGGTTTCAAACTAATACTATGTTATGCCAATTGGGTCATTACATCTTCATTATTGTTGATTGAGGAAAAGATGTGCATAATTAGATTATCTGACGAACTTTCCTACTTTGTTTCCTTCCACTTTATACATTCCTACTAATGACTTCACCTTTGATCATCTTCAAAGTTTTGATGAACAATTATATCTTTGATATACTTTTATGCCAAAGAAATTCAACCTAGCCGAACTTGCAGCCTTGCAAAGTTGGCCCCAATATTTTTATTGTATTGTTCAATTTATTTATTTATTTATTTTTTCGGTTAGCAAGAAATTTCCTTAAATTTAAAACAATGAATTTATGGAGGTTGGCTTCACATGAATTGAGATATTAATTAGAAATATTAACTTATTTAAATCTAAAATAAATTAGAGGTTTATATTTGATACACTGTATAATGTCTATACACAATTAGGCCACCAAAATTTGACACCTTATTAAGCAATTTGAAAATTTGATGGACCCTTTCAAACAAATAATAATAACTTTTAATTAAGAAAAATTATAAGAAATAAAATAACAATAAATTTATAATTAACTGTATGAAGTAAAGTATTAATATGTATCTCTTCCAAACCCTCTCCCACAACCATCTCTTAACGTTCCCATCTCTTAATGTAATATGTAAGGTTTTGATGATTTTCTATAAGCTTTTTAAAAGGTTTTTTTTTTTATGCAGATTTAAAAGGAGATCTTGATGAACGTAGAGAAAATTAAACTTCAAACCCATAAATTAGAATAATTCCTTTTGCCCCGCCTCTTACCGCTCTTGCCTTTTTTTTTTGTCTATTTTCATTATTTTTATTAAGTTTAGCCTAATTTCACTAAGTTTAGCCCCAAATTAAAATTTTATTGTTATTTTAAGGGTAAATTCCACAATAAATAACTTATTGTTATAGGGTTTTAGAAATAAAATATATAACTAATTCACTTAGTTTAGCTCAAGTGAAAATTAAAATTTTATTTTAAGGGTTAGAAAAATTAAAATTTGTAAAGGGTGTGCTGGGACCAATAAAGTGATAACATGTGGTCTGATATGTAATGGACACATCACGAGGGAGCATTGTATGGAACAAAGGGGCGGGGTGTATAGCAAAATTCCATAAATTATATATATTACTGCCTCGGTCCCCATATATCTGTCACCTTTGGATATAAAATACTTTATCTAATTTACCCTCATGGTTGACTATTCCACTCTCTAGAGTCAAGCCACATATTTGGAAAAGAAAAAAAAGTCAAGCCACATAAATGAAGTTTGGAATTAATTACACCAACCTTAAGTACATTAATTTTATTAGTTTTATTACACCTAGGATCTATTCAAATTTTGGAGTAAAAAATTTGATTATAACTTGGTGTCAACTGTCATGAAACCAAAAAAAAAATCTGTCATGAAACGGAAAAAAAAAAGGAGTGATTTTTAAAATTTAGAAAGCCACATGGGAAGAAAAGTGGGGTCATGGGTTGGATTTGTTGGGATATGAAAATTTGCTATTTTACTTCAGCTTTTTTACGCGGAACTGTCTCCTTCCTCTTGCGGCGGGAGTCCCAGACTTTCCAGACTCTTCACAGCAGTGGGTTTTCGACCTTTGTATAAATATCATGAATACGTTAATTTTATTAGTTTTATTACACCAAACTCTATTCAAAATTTGGAGTAAAAAATTTTATTAAGGAGGGAACTTTTTTTTTATCGTGGAGTGCGTTGCTGCTAATTAATGTGTGGAAAATTGTAAATGTATGGAAAACTGATTTGAAGTTATATGCAAAATTAATGAAGAAAGATGTAACTGTAGTGCTGATAGGAGAGGGGTAATTTAGGTAGCTTAAAATAGTTATTAAATTTATAAATTTAACTAACTCCAACTTCTTTTCTTGGTATGTTGAATTCTGTTAGTGGTGACAGATATATGGGGGGCAGAAGGAGTATAAACTAAAAATAATTCTTGGCCAAAAAAAACTAAAAATAATTATGAAAAGTAAATTATTAATTACAATTATAGTTGATTATTAATATCTTTTCGTAATTTCAAAAATTTAAATATTAGATTTACAAAATCTTTCCATAATTAATAAAAAAGTTCAATGACTAAAAAGAATACTCATTAAAAATTTATTATACTATAATACTAAGGGTATTTTAGAAACTTCTCAATTAAGATTTTTAAGTTCGTGATTTTATATGGTAGTAAGATATATATATATATATATATTATATATCGGAAATGGAGGTATCTTTTTTCTAATTTCAATATTTTTGGTACCGCATCTAGTATTCAGAGCTTTACTCTGACTAATTTGGATCCGACCCGCGTCGTGCATCTGGTTTTGGTGGGTGAGTCTACCAACAGAGGCAGCTGCGTGCACAAGATCTCGAACATGAGACCTGCTTAAATTGGAACAAGCCGCTTATCACTTAATCAAACTCTGGTTGGTTTTCTAATTTCAATATGAATGCAAAGTACCTCATCTCCATATATATACACTAGCTGCAGCGACTGCCTTAATTTAGGCAAAGTTCTATTCGATGAATTAAGTAGACGAATAATTGTCATCGGGCATTTGGTCTGATGGTAGAGTACTGGACTCTTAGTTCCAGCATACCTGGACCATGAGGCCTTGGGTTCAACTCTCACGGAATGTGAGTTTAATTTGTAATTTGTTTGTTTGTATATTTGGCTTGTAGGTAGGTATAGTTTATAGTTTCTAGGTTCAAGAGCAGGTGTTATGAGTTTTCACTTGTATTTGTTGGGGAAAGGGGTTTGTTGGCTCATAGATTAGCGTTTCGGTAATGTAGCTAATCATGTAGTGGTGTACGAGTCTTCCTGTGCGTTTGTAATCTCAATCTCTTTAAAAATTAATCAAAAAGTTTATTTCTAAAAAAAAAAAAGTAGACCAATAATTGATAAGTAATAAAATGCTGAAATCTCAATTTGGTACTAAACCTTTCAAGTTATTCCTAACTTAATGTCAAACCTTTTATTTCGTCCAATTTGATACCAAACATTTTATTAATGAACCAATTTAGTATTTTTTCAGGTCTTTCAGTGGCATTTGAACTACACGCACATTAAGTCCCCATTAAGTAACTTTTCCGTTATCTCACGTGTATTTTAGGCTAAAAGAAGCCTTTTTAGTCTTATTTCTTTTTCCACTAGCTAAAACATAAGATTTTTAAGTTTTCTTGTTGAAAATGGATCAAAGAGCCCTTTTTGGAAAGAACTCACCAAGAATAGTGAAGAACACTAAGAACACTTAAGCTTAGAAACCCAGCCATCCACCACCCAACCTTGTTACCGGCAACCATTGATCTTTCGTCGGAACCCAAACGCTCCGCCACTGTCATCATCGGTTGCCGAAAAACATTTAAGGCCCACCAAATTTCACTAAAAGCTTCCTCATTTCGATCTAAACCCCAGTCTAACCTTAAAACTCCAAAAAAAATCCTCCAAATTCTGTTTACCAGATAGCCATGGCACAAAATTAATTCAAAAGTGAACTCAATAGTAGAAAATAATAGTTTAAGAAAGACGTGAACTCAATAGCATAGGATCAAAACAATAGGGAACAAGATCACTTAAAACCGAAAAGGAGACGAGCTTTGAATGATAATCACGGAGATAAGAAATAGTAGTGGGCTCATCTGGTAGCAGAAACAGAGAGGTTTCTTAAGATGTTGGGCAAAGCCAATTAAAAAGAGATAACGTAAATATAGGCAACACTATCCTGTTGTGGGATGGAAGTAAAGGCAAACATATGTGTTCCATGGGATTCTTGTCACATAGTTGAGGTCCATTGGACAACTTGCAGTGGAAACGGGAGAAGAGGCAACCAAGGTAAAGGAGATTCAAGATAGCTGGAAAATGAAACAGGCAACTGCTAAACGATGCATTTTCTAGCTCAAGTTTGATAGATTGCCTTGCCTGGGTTTGGGTTTTTGAGCAAAGGAAAAATATGGGTAATGTGATGACAATAAGAAATTGTTGACGTCAAAGAAATTGTCAAATATAGCTTCAAACCAAGTCAGTTCTATCAGAGCCATCAAAGATAATAAAAGTTTGTACTTTCTAAGTCTACACAAACACATTCTCATTCTCTCACCCATTCTGAAAATTAATTCCAAAGTGAACTCAATAGCAGATTTCATTGCCATCAATCTCCAAATCCAGACCAACATCATTGATTCATCCTACCAGCAGCTTGTTCCATAGAGGCTTGAGTCTTTTCATGGAGGTCGAGATTCTTTATCTTCTTATAGGGATGCCATTCGTTTTGTTTGGGAGGAATTACAAAGGAGGGTTTCGAGTCAGGGCCATTTAAGGTTTTGGAAGGGTCGAATTTAGTGACAAATTCCTTGCGCTTTTGGTCTTCACAGGCGCAGCGGAGGTGTTGGAGATGGGGATTTCTGGGTTAGGTTGGGAAGGAAGAAGAAAAGAGGACCCATTTTTTCTGCTTTTTGTTTTATTTTTTATGAGTTAAAATTTTTTAATTTAAATTAATTAAATTCTACGTGGCTATTTTGATGCCACATGGCTATTTTTTTAATTTAAAATTCATCTAACGCGCAACGATGTATTTCACTCTGACAAGACCTGAAAAACGTACTAAATTGTTCCATTAATAAAACGTTTGGTATTAAATTGAATGAAATAAAAAATTTAGTACTAAATTATGAATAACTTAAAAGGTTTTAGTACCAAATTGAGATTTCAGCCGGTAATAAAAAGAAACAAAAGAAATGCCTCCTCACCAATAATTCACCATTTGGTTTTTGGTAAAGCGGTTTGGTTGTGGGAGGGATTGTAATTTTGTACCTCTTCACTTCTGGCATAATAAAATGCTTTTGCTTTTTTTTTTTTTAAATTAAAAAAAAAACAAATAAACAAACAAAAGAGAGAGAGAAGAGAATAATGTACTTGATTTTGTCACTTTTTGTGGATCTTCCTTCACAAACACATTAGTATATATGTAGTCTGGATTGACGAGTGATATCATACGCTTACCAAATAATATACTACTATATGTTTTTGGTCTAATAATGCAAGTAGTTTATAATAATATATGGTATTTTTGGTACATTGTAAACATTATAATTAAAGGGGGAAAGGTAAGGAAGGATAAGGATTCGAACCCTACTCTTCGAATGAATTTTAAAGACCTTGGTCCTTAGGCCAAAGCTTCAAGTTCATATAATATATGATGTTTGGTTTGGTATATCATGAAGTACTAATACTATTAATCTTTTTCTTTAATAGGAAAGGTTTGGAATCAAAACCAAACTCCATAGGTCTAAATTATATATTTGATATCAATGGTCCTCATTACAACGCTTGTCGTTTTTGTTGTTTACTAATATATGATCACATCGAGTGAGTAATGATAAAGAAATTTATAACTAGCACATATATAATTAACTTGATGGAACATCGTTCTTGGGACTTGGCTTGGCTAAGTTTTAACATATGAAAAGAAAATTAAATATTAATTATCACTATCCAAATATCACGTGAACTAGCTAAATAATTAAGAAGCTACATATAGTTATATATAAAGAAAAATATAAATCATAAACAAAAAATATCACGTAGGAAAAAAGTGATTGCTTTAAATAAAAATAAATGAACCGAATGAGTCGATGTGGTATCCCTTCACCTCAATTTGCTGAAATTTCTTTTTGGTGCATGAAATAACTTGAAATTGCATGTCTAATTATTCCATATATATAGTATACACACCAACACGCATTAATGGCTTTTCCAATCTGCCAATGGACCCTAAGCTGCTCTAAACTCCTCTACATATGTGGATCGATCATCCATATTTCATAATCTCAGGGTCGATCGATCTGAGTCTCAGCCACAATAAATAACTATATATATGATTTTATATTTTTTAAGTTTGCTTCTTTTTTTTAGAGAATTTAAGTTTGCTTCTTGATTTCGATAATTAGGCTCAAATCCTTTTTTTGTCAACAAAGAATAGGAGAATACAACAAGAATAATAATAGCTTTTGTGGTCCTAAAATCGTAAAGCTCCCTCCCACCAATGTATTAATAAATGTAGTAGGTGTTACTTGAACGGGATTCTAGTTGTGGCCCAATTGGGCTATTCCTAATGTGAGACTTTTAATGGTGTAGACGTGTAGTTTTAATTTAGACTAAAGAGATTAATATCTTCTTTAAATTAATACATATAAGTAGTTTGTTTTTTTTTTTAAAAAAAAAGGAACTGTTGCGCCAAAAATCTCTTGCTAGAATTTTTGCGGAGAATTCTTTATGACAGCGTAAGGACGTGCCAGTCAATTTGCTGAAATTGACAAAGAGGTTGTAAAAAAACTGGATCTGGTGCGTGGAGCAGCAGATTAAAAGATCAGAACGATTGTATGGACTGGATCAAAGTCACACCGGAGCATCTAAATCATTGGATCCACACGAACTGCTTCTCATAACTGGGCCTTCCTCTATTTGGATCAGATCTGAGAGATCTGCTTTGATTGCAATTGAAATTGAAAAGAAAATAACAAACTGATCTGTTATTTCTGAATGAAGAACACGTGTACAGTGTTTGTATGTCCGGAGACAAGATTGAAACAAGAGAAAAACACTAAAAGAGTGTTTGTTTGTCCTGAGACAAGATCTAAACAAGGAGAATTTGATGAACGAGTAAAGAACTCGTGATGAACAAGAGTGAATATGGCGCAGAGCCAGAGAGAAAATAAGCACGGAGCTTGGTTTTTTGCGCGGAGCAAGTTTGTAGCTGCAGGAGCTGGTTTTTGATTTCTCGGGAGAAATGTCTGAGATGCGGAATCTGCTGAAACCTGAGAATGGCCTCCCTTTATATAGGGGACGGTATGGGCTTGAGCATTTAATGGGCTTGCCTTGCTGAGAAAGGCAAAATCATCCTCCTATGCAGATGACAGCTTCCAGGAAAGTGCAGTGAAGCTTCTTTCTTCTTCTGATTGCATCCAACTGCTGGGGAGAGGACATGATATGCATAAGGGCGCCATTTTGCTAGGATAGGAACAAAAATCTACCTCCTGGGTAGTTGATGACAATTCTTCCTTCTGCCTATCACAGTGCAGTAGGCTTTTGTTGCTTCTTTTGTGCTGAATTTAGCTAATTTGACTAAGTAGTGGCCAATTGACATCATGAATTGAACTTTGATCATCAAAGCCACGAAATTACTCATACTTGGCCATATTTAGCTTTTTAAATCATGAAAATAAGAATTAATTAAGAAAATGGCTTAAACCGGGGTGAGAAAGCCATATTTCCTTAATTGAAAAGAATGCAAAAGTTGCAAACGATCTCGGATTTAACCAAAATTTCACCAATAGGCTTAGAATATTTCCATAAGATCATGGAAAAAATCCCAAGTTAATTCGAGCTCTCTATCATGGTGAATTTGGTTTCACTCCCGAAAATATCCTTAACTGAAAACCGGGCATAAGTTTTTAATCCGATGTCAGAATGAGGTGAAATTTTACCAAGATGATCTACATAGCTCAAGGATCATCATGGTGTGCTCCTTGGAAGAAATCACAGCTCCTAGCCTCTTCAATTGGTCAATTTCACTATTTTGTCCTTAATTGAACAAAATATAAGTTGCAATTTTGCCTCCCGGGGAGGGAAGGAGGCTAGACGATTTTCCCACTATGGTTGGTCGACTATATGGAGGAGGTGTGAGGTTGAAAATCTCATGCCTCTCTCACGTACACAGATGTTTCTCTTGCTGACAAACTTTAGCTCTCTGCCTCCTTCCTGCAAGAAGAGAAAAATATCTCTCTGCAGGGCAGAGGGCGGCCTCTCCTCTGTATGGGAGACGACTTGGGCCTTGCTATGTATGTCCATGAGGTATTTTTCATCTCATGGGCAGATGACAAGCAATTTTCCTTTTTTACTTGTTTGCCTCCCTAGCAGGCAACAACATCAAAGGAAACTGCTTCCGATTTGATTTTCTCTGCCACTCACCTAGATAGGAGGCGGCATATATGGAATTAATAATAATAATTTCGAAATTATTATTATTTATTAATAATTTCGGCCTTAATTAATTAATTACAAGACTTTCCTAATTCAGTTTGAACTAGGGTGGTGCAGAAACCTAGTTTCTTTAGGAATTTTGATTAAATCCTAACCACACATCTTGATTATGATTATGATAAAACCAATTTACCCTCAATTGTAAATTGAGGTATAAACATGAACATTCATAAATAAAGTAGAGTTAAGGTTTTACAGCCCGGGGTAAAGAAATTCCCCTACAATCATCCATAAGGGTATCAAAAGCAAAAGGAGGAACATTTACAAAGTTAATATAGTTATCATCCATTCATCTAGCAAAATTAGCAAGACAATTTGCCAACCTATTGGCTTTTATGTACTGGTGAACCATGCTGGTACTGGATAAGCCTCCAATCAGAAACCTGCAATCTGCAATAAGATTTCCCAAGTGATGGTGAGAAGGGGAGTTCTTAATAAGTTGCAGAACACAAATAGAATCAACACAAATGATCAGATTGGTTGTATTGAGTGATTTTGCTAGTAGAAGACCATCTCTCAAAGCCCAAAGCTCCGCTTGCAAACTATTAGCAGAAGGCAATATCCTCATACAGCCTCCCAACTAATGTCCCAAATGATCTCTTACAACAGCCCCAGCCCCACCCTTCCCCAAAGAGGAAGAACCATCAGTGTTCTGTAAGATCCAGCCAGGGTCAGGGGGTTTCCAACTAATGTTCTTAATGACCTTAAGGACAGAGATAGGGGAAGGTCGAGCAAGGTGGAAGAATTGCAGAGCTTGATAATAAGAAGAGGAAGCCAAAATATCCTCAGACCGAAGTAATTTGGCAGAGAAAATTCTAGAATTTCTAGCTTTCTAAAGATTCCAACAAGAATAAATAAAAATAACAGACCAAGGAATAGATTTCCATGAAAGAGTGGAAGAAAAACATTGAGAAAGCCAAGAATGGAGATCGGACAGCAAGAAAAAATCTTTGGGCAGGCGCCCAAATGAAATTCCAAAGAGAGGTGGCAATAGGGCAATCCCTCAAAATGTGCAAGATGGTTTCCTCACAGTCAGGACAAATATCACAACAAAGATCTTGACCAATTTGCCTATGATAGAGCATGGATTTGCATGGAATACTTGAATGAGCAACACACCAAAGAAAATGCTTAATTTTGTTATGGCATTGGATTTTCCAAAACTTACTTCAAAAAGAGAAATCAGCCACATAAGAGACACAAACATTAATCAAATCATAAGCAGATTTTAATGAAAAGTCCCCATCAGCAGAATTTTTCCAACAAAAGTAATCAATACCATTTCTAACCAAAGAAACAGGATTAGACAAAATTTGGTCCAAAAAACAAGAAGGGAAACAGAAAGAAATTTGGTCAAGGTACCACCCACCTGAAGGGGAAAAACATTCTGAAACTTTCATTAAATCTTCACCTTTGTTAAGAGGATCCTGAATGAGAGATCTAACAGAGCAATCGAAGGCCCAATCATCATTCCAGAAACGAAGTGTCAGCCCCATTAGTAATCACTTTCCTACAACCCTTGTTAAACAGATCAAAACTAGCCTTGAGGGAGGCAGCCACATGAGAGCTGCAGACACTAGAGGCCATGTTTCTAATTTTATACTTGCAGCACAAAGCTTTGACCCAAAGGTTATTTGGGTTTTTCTGAACTCCCCAAAGGTTATTTGGGTTTTTCTGAACTCTCCAAAGGAGCTTAGCAAGGAGAGCAAGATTTCCAAGTTTAGCCTTTTTTAAATTAAGATCTCCTTGTTTCTTATGTCTATTAACCTTATCCCAACCTACCAAGTGAAGCTTTTTAGTCTCTTCAATGTTGCCCCACAAGAAATTTCTGTGGAGCCTATTAATCTCATTGTAAACAGAGGAAGGGAGAAGACCTACTTGCATAAGGTAGTCAGCAATGGATGAGGTAACAGATTGGATAAGGGTGGATCTACCCGTAAGGGAAAGTTTCTTGGCTTTCCAACCAGAGAGCCTGTCTCTAACTTTGTCAATGAGACAAGAGTAATCACCCTTCTTGTCAAGCAAAGGAAACCCCAAGTACATCCCAAGGTCAAGAACCTTTCTGAAGTTGAGAATTTGGTTAAGGGAATTGACTTTAACATCAGTCACCATAGGAGAGAACCAAACTTTGGTTTTGTCCACATTAACCTTCTGTCCAGACCTAGAGCAGAAGTCATCTAAGGTAGTCTTAATGGTGTGACAGTTCTTAGGATTAGCTCTAGCAACTAGAATAATGTCATTCGCAAAGAGCAAGTGGGAAAGCTTAGGACCATTTCTGCCTATTCTTATTGCATCCCATTCTCCATCAGCACAATTCTTTTCAATAGCCAGAGATAGGAATTCCATGCAAAGAATGAATAGGTAGGGGGAAATTGGATCCCCTTGCCTTATTCCTCTTGATGCATGGAATTGATCCGTAACCGAGCCATTAACAAGAATCGAGAGACTGGGGCAAGAGATACAAGAAAGGATAAGCTGAGAAAGGTCATTAGGAAAGTGACAAAAATCCAACATATATTTAATGAAGTGCCATTCCAGTCTGTCAAAAGCTTTTTGAAGGTCAATTCTAATGACCATCCAACCATCTCTAGCCTTACTGACCCTAGCCGAATGCAAGATTTCCTAACCTAAAATGATGTTATCAGAAGCTCTTCTACCAGGCAGAAAAGCACCCTGGACAGGGTTGATCAAGTCATTAAGAAGCGGTTTGACCCTATTAGCAATGATCTTGGTAACCAACTTGTAACAAGTGTTATCCAAACTAATGGGCCTAAACCGTCTAATGGAATCAGGGTTAGCCACCTTGGGCACCAAAGAAATAAGAAACTTCTTCCAATCCTGGGGCATGGTCCTAGTTTGGAAGATTCTCCTAATCTCCAAAAAAAGGCAATCCTTGACCTCATCCCAACAACGTTGGAAAAAACCCGCATGGAGGCCATCAGGCCCAGGGGCCTTAAAGGGTTTCATCTCCCACAAAGCTTTTCTAATCTCATCAAAAGAGGGGATAATGATCAGAGCTTGATGATCATGATCCAAAACAGAGTTAAAATTCAGATCAGGCCTAACAGAAGAGAGTTCACAAAGGACAGAGTCAGAAGCATAGAGCTTAGAGAAAAAGTTCAAGATGTGCGTGACACAATCATTCCCTTCTAAATAGTTCCCAAAGTCATCCTTAAGCTTGATGATCCTATTTCTTTTCCTCCTAACAAGAGTTGAAGAATGAAAGAGAGTAGTGTTGTTGTCTTCTTGGGTAAGCCATCAGATACGATTTCATGGCCCAAAGGGTTTCCTCTTGCAGCAAGACCTCAGAAAATTGTTTTCTCAAAAAGTTGTCTAAGTCAAGCAAGAATTGTGACGGATTATCCGAGAGAGCAACTTGGGTACCCTCAAGTCTAGCCAACAATCTTTTCTTTTTATAAAAAACATTCCCAAAATGATCCCGATTCCAGACCTTAATGTTATCAACAAAGGAAGAGACAGCTTCCGACATAGAATGAGGGAAAGGAGACCAGGAATCATGGACAACACCAAAAAAGGAAGGATCAGAGAGCCACATTGGCTCAAAACGAAAAGGTTTATCTCCATTTTTAGGAGCAAAAGCATGAGTGCAAAACAGGATAGGACAATGATCAGAATTAACACGAGGAAGATGGAAGAGAGTAGACTCAGGAAACAGAGTAATCCATGGATCATTAATCCAAGCTCTATCGATCCTTTCTAAGATTAAGGAAGCAATAGGATTAGAGTTGGTCCAAGTATGTTTGGGGCCTACAAACCCTATATCAATCATACCACAGTGATCAATACAATCATTCAGAAAGGAAGCCGAAGAAAAATTGACAGACCTCCCCTCAAATTTGTCCTCAGACCTAAGAACTCCATTAAAGTCACCCATCCATAACCAAGGCATAGAAACACTAGAACTCAGGATTTTCAGATAGTGCCACAGAAGCTTACGACTATCTCTATTAGTACTCGCATAAACAGCAGTAATCATAAAAGCAGGGGAACCACTGACCTGAAAGCGAATAGTGATTTCTTGTTGGGCCTTACTCACAAGATCAGCAGTCACAGCTTGCAAATCCCAGAGCAACCAGATACCACTAGAAAAACTCACAGGATCAACCTAGGTCATCCCATCAAAACCTAAACTTTCTCTTATCTCCTGACCCCTTTGACCAGAGACCCTCGGCTCCATAATAATAAGCAGATCAAGACGGTATTTAACCCTTAAATCCCTAATAGTGGGGCGAAATTGGGGGCTCCCCGCGCCTCTAGCATTATAGCTCAGAACTTTCATCGGAACATAGGTTGAGAAGACCTCCAGGCCTGGAGTCTGTGCAAGCATCGCTAACCTCTCGCCGGAAAAACTATGATCTTCTGGTCCGGCCATTATTTCTATGCGGTGATCCATGACCCATCTTTCTAGCTGTTGATAAAAGTTTGCGTAGACGGAGATTCTTTGAATGGCCCCCCCTTCCACTCTTACTGCTTTGAACATGTCGTCTGGCGTGAAGATCACAATTGGAGCTTCTTGTCCGTGGTGGAGAGAAATCAACTCTGGAGTTTTCATCTCCTTGATCATCGGTATCAATTGCCTCTGGAATCTGTTCATAAGGCCCAGAACTGCCATCTCTTTGACTACCCTTTCCTCTTGAAGTCTCATGTTCATCTTTTCTGGTTCCATCGGGAAACCCTCGAAGTCCAACCAGATCATCAAGTTGTTGGCTGCCTCCCTAGACAAGCAATTCACTCGACCGATGAAGATTAGACAAATCGTTTTCAAGGTCCCCGTCGGCGCACTTTGTGGTAGGAGTTTGGTCGGGAATCTTGCACCCACAAAAGATTTTAGTATTTTGATATCCCAAAACACCTGGATCGGGAGTTTGCTGAAGTCGATTGGTTGAAGCAGTCGCGACTATGCCATTTCCAACAGGTAACAAAGGCGTCGAGGGTTCAGAGCAATGAAAGTCAGAAATAGAAGCCCTAGCTTTACCCTTAGCCTGATAAGAGGAGGCCAAACAATCTTTCTTTTGGGCCTGCTTAATCTGCGGCCCAATAACCAAAGTAGCCTCATTAATGGAAACCAGGTCGTCCTCTAAATTAATCGGCCCGCTAGGTTCACCAAACTCCAGTTGGGCGGGATTAATTTCAAATTCGAAATTTGAAGACACCTGTTTCATGCGCCATTCCCTTCTGATAGGATTTATGCTTTTTGACTTTGACCCTCTTCTTCCTCGGAGAGTCCTAGATTTCGATTGGCCTCTGTCTTTTTTAGCAGTCACCTTCCTCTTGTCTTTAGACACCAGCATCCATGGACCATACACAGAAGAAGAAATCTCATCCTTACCCAAAAGATCTTCCCCTTTGTCTTCCGCCGAGCCGCTTTTAGCATCAGGACATGAGTCAACTTTATGCCGACTAGACCACAATGGAAACAGAATTTAAGGTCCTCATATTGAACAAGTTGAACCCATTTACCAATCCGAACCTTTTGGAGAAGAGGTTTGGAGAGATCGATCTGAATGCAGAGTCTAGCGAACCGTCCCTTGTTGTTGTCACCTAGATGGAAGTCCAACCTCAAGACGTTACCCATCGCAGCCCCAAGCTTCAAGATGGTGGGGTAGTCATAGTATTCAACCGGCAGGTTGGGTAGACGAACCCAAACAGTGGAAATACGCGGTTCCTCCCATAAAAAA
This sequence comes from Corchorus olitorius, assembly GCA_001974825.2. Lineage (NCBI taxonomy): Eukaryota > Viridiplantae > Streptophyta > Magnoliopsida > Malvales > Malvaceae > Corchorus > Corchorus olitorius. Next base: position 8,309 of record AWUE01018758.1, on the reverse strand, counting down.
AGGGTTAAATTTTGGCTCCCACTTTCTAACATAAATGCTTTAGATCCCAAAACCAAGGACCCCCATTCAGCACCTTAATATAGTCCTCTTTGCAATCAAGTCTGACCAGGAAACAACCACCATCAATATCAATAAATTGAAGCTTACCAGAGGGCTTCCATAGAGCTTTAATGCGTTCATTGATGATGGTGGTTGAGAGAAGACGACATGTGATTTTAATGAAGAGATAGTTGATCCAAGGTGCCCTCATCCTCTGTTTGTCCTCCTTTGACAAGAAAATAGTGGGGATATAGCATTCAATATCCTCTTCATCATCAGAAACATCATGCACAGAGGAATAATGGTCAAATGGCAGAGGAATAAAAGCCTGCAGGGCCTCCTTATAAGAGACAACATAAGCTTTTCCTTCTCCCCTAACAGAGGAGGGAGAAGGAGATACTTCTAGCGATCTAAAGGAGGAAAAATCCCTGAGAAGGGAATCTAAAAACTCAGTTTCAGCCATTACAACAAGTTAGAAAGGAGGAGGCAGGAGAGAGGGAGGAGAAAAAAGAGGAGAGAGAAAGCCATTTTAGCTTCGGATATTAAACATATACTTTTATATAAGTAGTTTGTGGAATCTGGAATTTACAGTTTACATTGATAATGTATAAGACCATTTTCACAAATTGCACCAATTAATTGAAGGGGTATAGTTGAAGGGTGCACACATGCACCCCTTAAGCATCTAAAAATAGTAGTAAAAAAATGGTTTTTTTTGTGCAATTAATGGCCTGACAAAAGGTGGAATTAATTATAAACGAATGTTATTTTAAACTTTTAAATACTTTTGAATGACAAAATTAACCTTTGATATTGGAATTTCAATTATATTCAATTTTTTTAATTTTTTAATTTGCTAGTACTCAATTTTTTTATTCAAAAAATATTTTTTCAAATAAATGCTAATAAAATATTTACATTTTATTTCTAAAATCTTAAGAGAATGAGTGTTAAATTTTAGAATTTAACCTTTAAATTAGTCAATTATTGTTAATTGGGGCTAAACTCTACTAAATTATGTCTAAATTTAATTAAATTATCTATATTTAATTTATTTCTAATTATCTAACACCCTATTTTTTAATTTTAATAGTTAATGGCTTTATTACAAGGGTAATTTAGTTTATAACATATGTACATTTTAATATGCTCAATTTACTTCTCACCTCAATTAAGACTAATGATGGGTGTACACAAGAAAAGTTTCATGTGTTTTATGTCTAATGGATGCATGGGTACACCCCTTAGTTATATCCTTAATTGAATTAAACATAGCAAACGAGTTATTAGCTCAACTGGTGAGTGCATTGTGTCTGAACTGTAAGTTTTTGGGTTCAAGTCATACGGAATGTGAGTTTAATTAGTTGTTTATTTAAGCCAATTTCTCATTTTAAGTTGAATTCTCATGAGATATTTGGACATATAAAAAATTATTCTAATTGTAAGTAGATTTCATTGTACCCTCTAAAGAATTGAATTATATACATCCAATTGTCACTAAATTACAATATATTTTTTTTGAATAAGTCACTACTCCCTCCGTCCCATATTATCTGTCCCTTTTGGGTCAAACTAATCTTCCCTTTGACTAATTATAGAAAAAATATATACAATCAAATTCTTAAAAAATATGTTTTGAAAAGCTTAAGACTTAACTTAATCAAAATTTAATTTTTCAAAATTTAATTCTATATAGTTTTTTTACAATTAAATGTTAAAGTTAGATTATTTTGACCCAAAAGGGACAGATAATATGGGACGGAGGGAGTAAATTACAATATAAATAAAATACTTATCACTCTTTTTCATTTTTAATGATGTGGGGTATAATGACTAAAATAAATTCAATGTTTTCTATTTTTATTTATGCACATATGACAGGCGAATTTTTTTTACACAATATATTTAATGAAGTTTATCATTGTCATGTATATAAAAGGGAAAAAATGTATGAAAATTTTAACCTTTTTTAATTTCTTTTATTTTTATGATAGTTGAAAATTGTCATGATCTGTAATCTAAGGAATTATAGTAAAAAAGCATCTATTAACAAGTTTTTTAATAATTAATATTTTTATTGAACAACTTTTAAGTCTCTATCTTTGAATTTGAAAAACCAATTGTGACGATGCAAATAAGATATTAGGAGATTCATGCATTGATATATAAGTGTTGCTTAATTTCCTCACAATAGACAAAACATTGTCTTGCAAATGTTTTTGATGCGTGAATATATAGATGAGCTGAGCATCAAGCCGAAAGGAAAGAAATTATTCAACAATTTCAATTTGAATCCATAAAATAATTTTAAAAAATAAAAATAACCCAAATTACAATGGATGAAGGATATTTTAGATTTGAAACCAAGAGAAAAGACTATGTTTAGGTGGAATACAAGTACAACATAGAAAAGAGAAGTGGTTATGGTTGGTTAACCTTATAAATAAATTAATAATATTGTAAGTCAACACCAAGTTTTAGACTTTTAAGTAAAGGAGTAAAATATATAGACAGAGTGAAAGAAGTACAATGTCTTTCAAGTAATGTGAGTCTTGTTAATAGAGAAAATTAATTATAGTCATCAGATATGATTTGGTAGAGTGGTGTATTCTTAAATTTCAGTAATTGAAGTATGATCCATAACAGTTTAAAAAAAAACAATTCTAAATTGAGTGGAAGTTCTATAAATAAGAATTGCCTATGAAATGATGTGTTTACAACCTTCAATGACATTAAAATGCCTATAAGAATTGGCTATAAGCCTATAAAATAATGTGTTTACACATTAGAATGTTGGATTATTAAAAAGTTTTACAATACACCGCCTTCACACATAATTATTTCAACAAATATCTTTCTACCTCCCTTCTATATAGTCTTTTCAAGCTCAATCATCTTCCTTAACCTAGGAAAAATAAAACCTGCTCAAATAAAACTCTCTCTACTAAAAAAAAAAAAAACTTTCAAAGGAAGATAAAAAGAATATAAAATAATTAGGTTTGGAGCGATGTTTTATAAAACCTCAAAAGATGTGACTTTATTATGTTAACGTAAACGGTAAACCCCTTACTATATAACAGCAACAGGCACTACTTAGAACATTTTAGTATTCATTTAGATTAGACTCGACCTGAATTCAGATTAACAGAGACTTCAACATAGTTACAACTTGGTAAAAGATTAAAAAAAAAAAAAAATAGTTACAACTTACAAGATAAATCGAGCTATACAAATTAAAAGGACTTTTGGTAAAAGAAAGAGCACGCGCTCACGCGCCGATCACGGGTGCGGCGGATAATGCGGTCCAATAGAAAACATACTAAATAATGCAATAAATGAATTACTACTTGGTACAGTTTTGTCTTACTGCTATGCTAAAACCTTATTATAAAACAAGAATTAAAAATCTGATCATACAACCCTTAATCCCAATCAGTCAAGCCCAAAAAAAAAAAAAAAAGAGTAGTTATAGAATTGGTACAGAAGAAATGAAATGAGTGAGAATCATGTGATCCACCACCACTCTTCTCTCTCTCACTCTTTCTTTCTAATTTTTTCCTGCTTTGATTTTCTTTGAAAAACAAAATACAAAGCCAAAGACCTTGAATTTTTCCACCCAACCCTTTGGTTTTTTTGGTGTTTCAAATTTCAATGGCTTCAAGCGCTTCAAGGTTTATCAAGTGTGTAACTGTTGGAGATGGAGCTGTTGGCAAGACTTGCATGCTTATTTGCTATACCAGCAACAAGTTCCCCACTGTATGTTGTTTTTCCTTTTCTCTATGGGTTTCCGCCCAGTTTTCTTCTTCTTTTCTGGTCTCTCAAGATTTTGCATCTCAGTTTTCCTGCTTTTTTCATCCCAAGTCTTTAACTTTATGTGTTATGATCATGGAAAGTTTGTCCTTTTGAGGGCTCTGCTGCAAATTAGTTAACTTTTCTATCTGGGTTTTTTTTTTCTTTTTATATACGATTATATATTTAATTCTGAGAGTTTGTTGTTCTTATTTGTTAGGATTACATACCCACAGTTTTTGATAACTTCAGTGCAAATGTTGTAGTTGAAGGCACAACTGTGAACTTAGGTCTTTGGGACACGGCTGGTATCAATTCTACTTCACGTTTTATCCTCTACTTGTTGAAAACTGTGCTAAAATATGGAGTATAAAAAATTTTAATTTTACAGTCACACTTGACAGTAGGCAGTTGTCGTTTCTTTTTTCTGTCCAAATTTGGCAGTAATTGACACAGTCTTAAACTTGATTTAAAGTTTTGATGACTTTTTTCTAGGACAAGAGGATTACAACAGATTAAGGCCGTTGAGCTACAGAGGGGCGGATGTCTTTGTCTTAGCTTTCTCACTAGTTAGTCGAGCAAGCTACGAGAATGTACTAAAAAAGGTGAATATGTCCTGGATCTTAAGACAACGTTCATATGTTATTGTTATGCTCATGATCTTAAGACAATTCTCTGATACTCCCATTTCTTGACAGTGGATCCCTGAACTCCAACATTATGCCCCTGGCATCCCTGTAGTTCTGGTTGGCACCAAATTGGGTAAGTAGAAGAATCCATATCATTAGCATTTCCAAAATTAATGTATTTTCAGTCAAATTCAAAGTTGATTTTTAGTTCCTCATATATATGTACTCTAGTAGAGTAGCATCACCTGATGATATCATACATTCCCTCCCAAAACTGCTCTAAGGAATTTGAGTTCTGACACAAGTTGCCTATTTGTCACTTCCGTGTGCTTGTGAAATGGATATCTTACTTAGAAAATTATTAGAAAGTAGGCAGAGAACAGGCAAAATGTTTATAAGGGGAATTTTGTTCAAAAATTATTAATTTTCTGGATAACATACTAATGCATCTTTTAAAATGGAAAAATAGATCTTCGTGAGGATAAACATTATCTGGCTGATCATCCTGGCTTGCTGCCTGTTAGCACTGCACAGGTCTGATTTCTATTCATCAGTTGCCTATATAGTAGATGTTATTAGTGTTTGATATTTGAATACCTTAATCATCCAATGAAAGCAGGGCGAGGAACTCCGCAAACAGATCGGTGCTGCTTATTACATTGAGTGCAGCTCAAAAACTCAGCAGGTACGGTGAATTTTGGAAATATACAACACCACAATAATCTACTCTCTATTAAGGGCATTAGGAAGGTTAGGTCTCTCAATAAAACATGGAGGAGCTGTAGGTGTCATTGGTTTATAGACATGAACCCCTTCTTTTCAAATTGATAACTTTTGAAGATCCTTTTTCAAACACCCGTCTTTGGAGCTTTCGTATTTCAGACTTGTGTCTTGGTCTTATGATGGTCCTCAAAGATCCATGGATTGATTTTAAAGTTGTATTCCTGTTTATCTTGGAACTCATGACATTTCATACATGTCACCAGTGGAGTGTTGCCTTTGTTAATTTTGGTTGAGGGGCATGGAATTGTCTCAGTTATTGTTTCCTCACCTTTGCAGAATGTTAAAGCAGTTTTTGATGCTGCGATCAAGGTTGTCATCAAGCCTCCCCAGAAACAAAAGGAGAAGAAGAAAAAGCCTAGTCGAGGATGCCTCATGTCAGTATTTCCTTCCAATTGCCTCTTATGCCAAATTTTCTCATGACATTTGTTTAGTATCGGGTAATTTTACAAGTGAATGTATGGTGCTGACTTCAAAATATACCATGAATGTAGTGGTTTATACTTTATAGTGCATTTTTGCATTTTCATGCAAATTTTTTGTCGATGTCCATGCTATTTGTCACACCCCTTTGTATTATCTTAAATCCAAAGCCCGAATTAGTTCCCCGGCATGATTTGGTCTTGATTGAAATTGCAGAAATGTCTTCTGTGGGAGGAACCTTGTGCATCAAAAGTGAAATAGATTACCTACAAATGGAATGCTCCTTGTACGAGGATGTCAATGTGCCAGCCACATAGAGAGAGATTCTTGAAGCCATCAGGATGAAGAGAGTTTGTTTTCAGTGCTACCGTCTTAATAGGTTACACAGAATAGTTTCTTCCTTGCAAATCATTATATGATTGTTTTTATTTCTAATCTTACTGTCTAATTATTGTAAAAGATGATATATACAGCTGCTGATTTACTATCTTGATTTTTGTAAAGAGTTGAAGCTTTTCAAAAGTAGATACTTATGTTAGGTTTTGTGTTGCTATCGATGGCCAAAGAAAAACATCTCTTTAATAGTGAACACAACACGAGACACGTTTAGCCGTGCTTGTGTTTGTTTTATCATGTCTCGTATCCACCGAGTATCGGACACAATTAGGATTATTGTGTTTCGTGTCTTAATCGTGTCAAAACACGATTAACATGTTTAAAATACGACTAATACACTCCAGTAATGTGATTTATACGATAACACGAGTAGATGTTACACTACACGTTTAACAGATAACACGAGTAGATGTTTTACACTACACGTTTAACAGATAACACGAGTAGATGTTACACTACACGTTTAACACATGCCTAACATTAAAATTCTAATTTTCACAAGCGTGATTTCATATTAATTACTAATAATTACTATATCTTTTTTACCGTGCAGCAGCCCCGTGCAAACCGCCCCCGGCTGTTTTCCAGTGGACGGAGAGGATGAACATATGTGCTTGGGCCCTAAAATCAATATTGGGCCTTGGGGTGTGTGTGTTTTTTGTGCTTTTGGCGCCCATTTTATTTGTGGGAGGGTCCCACAAATAGGGTGCCAGCAAATAAAAATAATTATATTTAAACAACAAACATTTTATTCATAAAATGGATTACAACGTTTATTTATCAGATATAATCTGATTTTACATCATTTTACACACCACACTATAAAACATATAACATGTTAATACAACAATAAAATATGATTTAAAATCCAAATACATACTTATGCATTCTATACATACGCATAATATCTCCTTCTAATACGGTTGATTCAGCAATAACAGATTCAATTGTGTTGAATATGAGATCTCCTGCTTGATATGGAAGAAATTATTAATTGTTGGTATCTTCAATTTAACATCTATGAAAATACTGCACATATTATTATTTTTCCATAAACATTTAATCATAACAACGACGTCTTTTCCGAAAATTCTTGCATGTGTCTTCTCCATTTCCTGCAAAAGTGTTTCTGATCGAAAGAATTCCTTTGACTACCAGAAACAAATCGTTAGATGTATTAACCTTTTTCTCATCTCTTCTCATAATTACTTCTTTAATTGTTTTCTTCTCGTTGAACATATTTAATTATTTGGTTAGCCGTGGAGTTTATTATATTGAACAAGATTTAACTGAAATAAAAGAAAATATGAAACTATGGTCGCGCAGCGAGATGACAAAAAATGAAAAAAATAACAATATAGTACTGAGATCTCGAAAATCATTGACTTTGACTTCAGTTATTGTTTTTTACTGCAGTGAATATATTTTTACAGTGGTAATGTTTCTTTTACCTAGGTAAGTTCATTGCAACTCTGAGGTAATTTGTGCAAAGTGTGAAATTTCCTGCTTTACTTTTAAAACTCTAATCGTGTTTAATTACCTGTAATGTGTATTTGTCAATAAATACCCTATTGACAATCCGCTAAATTGAGAAATAAATGAGTTTTAACTGTTTACGATAAATGAAACGACCATATATGTTGCGTTTTACACTTTTCACAACAAAACTCTCTTGTGCAATGTATACATTTCACAATATATAGGTCCTCGTGCAGCAGCCCCGTGCAAACCGCCCCCAGCTGTTTTCTAGTGGACGGAGAGGATGAACATATGGGCTTGGGCCCTAAAATCAATATTGGGCCTTGGGGTGTGTGTGTTTTTTGTGCTTTTGGCGCCCATTTTATTTGTGGGAGGGTCCCACAAATAGGGTGCCAGCAAATAAAAATAATTATATTTAAACAACAAACATTTTATTCATAAAATGGATTACAACGTTTATTTATCAGATATAATCTGATTTTACATCATTTTACACACCACACTATAAAACATATAACATGTTAATACAACAATAAAATATGATTTAAAATCCAAATACATACTTATGCATTCTATACATACGCATAATATCTCCTTCTAATACGGTTGATTCAGCAATAACAGATTCAATTGTGTTGAATATGAGATCTCCTGCTTGATATGGAAGAAATTATTAATTGTTGGTATCTTCAATTTAACATCTATGAAAATACTGCACATATTATTATTTTTCCATAAACATTTAATCATAACAACGACGTCATTTCCGAAAAT
>AWUE01018757.1:0-52410 GCA_001974825.2 Corchorus olitorius | reverse complement strand
CTTTTCTCATCTCTTCTCATAATTACTTCTTTAATTGTTTTCTTCTCGTTGAACATATTTAATTATTTGGTTAGCCGTGGAGTTTATTATATTGAACAAGATTTAACTGAAATAAAAGAAAATATGAAACTATGGTCGCGCAGCGAGATGACAAAAAAAATGAAAAAAATAACAATATAGTACTGAGATCTCGAAAATCATTGACTTTGACTTCAGTTATTGTTTTTTACTGCAGTGAATATATTTTTACAGTGGTAATGTTTCTTTTACCTAGGTAAGTTCATTGCAACTCTGAGGTAATTTGTGCAAAGTGTGAAATTTCCTGCTTTACTTTTAAAACTCTAATCGTGTTTAATTACCTGTAATGTGTATTTGTCAATAAATACCCTATTGACAATCCGCTAAATTGAGAAATAAATGAGTTTTAACTGTTTACGATAAATGAAACGACCATATATGTTGCGTTTTACACTTTTCACAACAAAACTCTCTTGTGCAATGTATACATTTCACAATATATAGGTCCTCCTATTATTACTACTTAGGCGTGCCCGTTGCCTAGTTTTTGAATGAAGGGCAGTTGTTGTCTTTTCACTGTTATTTCTTAGGAGGAGGTGTTGTCAAATCAGGGGTATTTTAGTAACCCAATGCTGCTGCACGCCTTTAATATTACCGTGCAGCAGCCCCGTGCAAACCGCCCCCGGCTGTTTTCCAGTGGACGGAGAGGATGAACATATGGGCTTGGGCCCTAAAATCAATATTGGGCCTTGGGGTGTGTGTGTTTTTTGTGCTTTTGGCGCCCATTTTATTTGTGGGAGGGTCCCACAAATAGGGTGCCAGCAAATAAAAATAATTATATTTAAACAACAAACATTTTATTCATAAAATGGATTACAACGTTTATTTATCAGATATAATCTGATTTTACATCATTTTACACACCACACTATAAAACATATAACATGTTAATACAACAATAAAATATGATTTAAAATCCAAATACATACTTATGCATTCTATACATACGCATAATATCTCCTTCTAATACGGTTGATTCAGCAATAACAGATTCAATTGTGTTGAATATGAGATCTCCTGCTTGATATGGAAGAAATTATTAATTGTTGGTATCTTCAATTTAACATCTATGAAAATACTGCACATATTATTATTTTTCCATAAACATTTAATCATAACAACGACGTCATTTCCGAAAATTCTTGCATGTGTCTTCTCCATTTCCTGCAAAAGTGTTTCTGATCGAAAGAATTCCTTTGACTACCAGAAACAAATCGTTAGATGTATTAACCTTTTTCTCATCTCTTCTCATAATTACTTCTTTAATTGTTTTCTTCTCGTTGAACATATTTAATTATTTGGTTAGCCGTGGAGTTTATTATATTGAACAAGATTTAACTGAAATAAAAGAAAATATGAAACTATGGTCGCGCAGCGAGATGACAAAAAAAATGAAAAAAAATAACAATATAGTACTGAGATCTCGAAAATCATTGACTTTGACTTCAGTTATTGTTTTTTACTGCAGTGAATATATTTTTACAGTGGTAATGTTTCTTTTACCTAGGTAAGTTCATTGCAACTCTGAGGTAATTTGTGCAAAGTGTGAAATTTCCTGCTTTACTTTTAAAACTCTAATCGTGTTTAATTACCTGTAATGTGTATTTGTCAATAAATACCCTATTGACAATCCGCTAAATTGAGAAATAAATGAGTTTTAACTGTTTACGATAAATGAAACGACCATATATGTTGCGTTTTACACTTTTCACAACAAAACTCTCTTGTGCAATGTATACATTTCACAATATATAGGTCCTCCTATTATTACTACTTAGGCGTGCCCGTTGCCTAGTTTTTGAATGAAGGGCAGTTGTTGTCTTTTCACTGTTATTTCTTAGGAGGAGGTGTTGTCAAATCAGGGGTATTTTAGTAACCCAATGCTGCTGCACGCCTTTTAACTGTTTCTTTTGTCATCTCGCTGCGCGACCATAGTTTCATATTTTCTTTTATTTCAGTTAAATCTTGTTCAATATAATAAACTCCACGGCTAACCAAATAATTAAATATGTTCAACGAGAAGAAAACAATTAAAGAAGTAATTATGAGAAGAGATGAGAAAAAGGTTAATCTTTTATTGGTAATTTAAAACAGCTTGAGGTTAAGACAAGTGTGCATGAAAATGATTCAACTGTACTGTTCAGATGATACAATTGTGGATAATGAACCATTTATGTTAGCTACGGGATTGATTAGATACCTATGTAGATTATTAATCGTATGTGTTCGTATCAGACCCATTACTTGTTAATAGGTTACTTGTTAATAACCTATGTAAACAAGACACGAATTGGCAGGTCTACCTCTAACACCAAACAATAAACATAGGAAACGACGTGCCAAAAAAAACATAGGAAAAGACGACTGAAAGACTGAGTTTTAAAGCAAGTGTTCCATCCCATCCATGGTTTGCCAAATCGAATCCAAGTGTTCCATCTGCTCAATTCGTCCTTGAGTTTTAAATCTCTATATGAAAACATTCCACATAATAATGTCACCTGCTCTAAGATATATTGGCCATCGCGATTAAGCGCAAAAGTATTCTACGAGTAAATATATCTACAGTCCAATCTCCCTAGTGTAAACGCACAAGTCCTTTACATAAAAATCCTCCAAATTCTGATGCGCATCATCTTTATCAACATCAAACTGCAGCAGGAACCAACTATTTTTCCTGACGAATAATGTTAAAAGTTTGGGAATTCGGACATCAACAATACAATCGTATCTTAAAATTGCCACAGGTTGCTGTCCACTGACGTTCACATTCACAGCATGATCAATCCTAACATCTTTGCTTCCTATTGATAATAATAATTATAAAGGAAAATCACACAAATATAAACAAACAGTAAAAAGTTCTTGTATAGTAAATATATATATATATATGTCAATTCCTGACTGCAACGTCCACAAATCAAGATTTATATAAACAAGAAAAAGCTCCTTTCAGTTAGTTTGACTTTGACCTACCAGCTTCATTCAACAGAAATATCTATGGAAGCACAAGCAAAGTAGCAAACACACTTGGAATTTGAAAGATGAAAGACATTGTTGCCACTGGTCATCAGCAAGAGGTCAAAGTGCAACGTCAAACTTCAATGCAGTCTGAGTGCCAAATACCTTATAAGAACATTAATACCAATGTAATGTTGGCAGCAATTAAGACTGTAGCAGATGAACTACAATTAGAGTTGATAAATTAAATAAGATTAGAATACAACATCAACCACTGCAGCAACTAAGTCATGCCAGATCAGAAAAGGCTCAGTATCAAAATTCGGTGACCACTTTAATTGGGGAAAAAATTCAGAAAGGGCAAAAAAGGAAGGCAAGAAAGATATGCACTAAAAACCAGTATGGGCACCAATTTCTAATGTCTGGGCAACATTGCGCATGATTTCCAACAGTTATAATATCTACAAAGGGGAAACTGATCTGCATCCAGAACAGATTCAAGGAACAAATGGCTTGAAAACCCCGAACAGATTCTTTTACGATACAGTTGATACAGCGTTAAGTTGGGGGTCGGAGACTATGAACAACATCAAATGGCTCACTTACCACCCATCCTCTTATGAGCACGCATGTTAGATGACCTCTGGGGGTTAGCCAATGCCCATCCTCGAAGAACTGAAAGTGAAATAAAGATAATATAAGTCAAAGTAGAAATGTATTAATCTATTATCGTTTCTCACTCCCTTTCCCATATCTACTGTGGGCACTGAAGTAGCAAAATGTGGAGAAAACTTATTGAGGACCTTGCCAAAAGAAGCTGAGAAGAAACAAAAAGGACTCACAAGCTCATGGGTCACCAGACTGTGACATCAAGTATTCCTACTGCCATGAAGACTGCTTGTACCCATCCCATCCTCCCTCAGGTTCCTTTCTTTTCAAAACGCCACCTGGCACCTGATACATTCTCGCTTGCTCCTCTGCCAGGGCCTGTGAACTGGCAACAGACAATTGCCTAGATGCAAGAGGTGATGTCTCATCTCTTCCTTCAATGTCTGGGCCTCCAGGCCCGGCATTTAAGTCTAGACCTTGCCTTCCCCATTTCCTACCACTCTCAGCACCACTACTACTACCATCTGGAAGGCTAACAAGATAGGGCGGCCTTCCATAGTGTGATGGGAGAGCAGCAGCATGTCCTAATAATTGTGAATGGGCTGGAGGAAAACAAAGCCTCCCACTAGGAGATGAATCGACATAAGTTGTTGAACCACCTGAGAAGCTGGTTGATGGGAGAGGAAAGGTTGTTCCAAATGGAAATACGGGATACTGGAAAGGAGTTGATGGAAAGGGCACTGCTGGTGAGGATGACAATACAGGTCCCCTATACACATCAGGATTAAAAGGAGTGGCACCAGTAGGGGGACCTAACACCCTTTGTGGCCCACCAGTTGCAACGATTGGAAAAGGCTGTTCTCCTCTGTCAGGCAAGATTGATGGAATTGTGACAGCAGAGTATGTATTCCCTGTAGGGAACCATGATGAGAAATTCGCCATCTCCGTATTGTTTATCCGCAGGCTGGAAACAGGCGGTTGAGATGACGTGTTGCTGCTTCTATTATGCTGGCTAAATAGTGCCGGTTCAGCACTCACCTCATCAACAGCAGGCCCATTGTTCAAATCAAAGTCCCTGCGGACACTCGCCTCACCATTAAGGATACCACCCGATGATGACTTCACAGGCTGCATGGGGACATCAAGTCTACGACTATTACTAGTTGAAAGATTGCCCAAATCAGTAGGCTCGTCAACTCTATTCAAATCAAGATCAAGTCCCCCAGAGGACCGAATGGGTGCAGAACCCAATAACCCACAGGTTAAATCACGATTTGTAAGGTCTGGTGCAGAGTCTGTACACTGAGCAGAGCTTCTGGAAGCTAAATCCTCAAGTACCCTCTCATCAGGGACATTCAAATCAATATCCAAGGGAGGACGACTCTGTTTCCCAGTAGTAGCATCAGGCATGGAAGCGTTACTTGTACCCAGAGGCATATCCAGAGTCTTTCTGGGTTCAGCTGGCCGGAAAGCACTTGTCGCTGCTGATCCCTTCCAACCAACTGCCCCTTTAGTCCTCAGCAGGTCATCTGGGGGAACAAAAGGCCCTTTTGCAGCAGCAGCAACAGTGATCGAAGCAGGAAGGCTGCTAGACACAGAAGAAACAGGGAAAGGCAATGGGCTAATTAATTGGACAGGAGCTGAACATCCAGGCGCAGTCGAGCTATTTGGCTCACCAAATTTCCCCTCATCCGCATTGAATCCTTCATTCAAGTCAAATTCTACTTTTGCATCTGTATCTACACCACCTGTAGCAGGAGCATCAGTAGTTGCTGATGTGCGTTCTTCTGCTTCATCTGCTTCTCCAATACTAGACTTAGATCCCACTGGCTTCACGGATTGTTCTGTTTCAAACACTGTCGGTGATGCCTTACAAGGAGATGGTCCTCCATGTGGTTTATGACCCTCGCTACCTTCTAAATTCTCCTCCACATGCTCACCTTTCTGAATAGGGGCAGCTGAAGCACAACAGATTGCAATTTAATTACCAATTTCAATGACAAATAAATACAAATCATAGAACATTGCAAAAGAAAAAAACAGTAATTAATAAGTACTTCAATTCAATTAAAACAACGATAAGAGGAGATGCATTACTTTCCCACTCAGGTTTTTGCTTCTCAGTGTGACTGACATGGCTATTTTCATCAGTCTCAACATCCTTCTCCGCTTTCACTTCATCAGCATTTTCCAAAACCATGTCTTTAACAGAACCAGAAGGCAATGCTTCCTTGTCTGTTCCTTTAGTGGAATTTCCAATAACAGCTGGCTTCTGATGAGTCTGTGAAGTTCTATCTAAACCTTCAGTGACAATTTTCTTGTTCTCAATATCAACTTCCATAGAAAGTACAGTTGAAGATCCCTCAGCTGCTTCTTTCTCAACTTTTGCACATGACTCAATGACCTTATCATCATTTACAATGCTCCCCTTTTGTTTACTATCAAGACTGCCACCCTCATCCCCTCCATTAGCCTTTTTCTCCTGATCTTTAGAATCTCCAACATCAGTTGTCTTATCCACAGTACCTCCAGAGGGCAAATTGACTAAAGCAGCCGTCGTAGTTTCCTTTAACTTGCCATTTTCAAAACATGGGTCTGCAGTCTGTGGCAAACCCAAACTCGATGAAGTTAACTGCTCCTTCAGCTCTCCTACAGATCTTTCTCGAGAGGAACCAGTCTTGCCATCTGCATTCTTAGCCCGTGAATTACCAGCCACAACACCCTGCTTCAGATGCTCTTCATCTAAACCCTCAACAGATGTATTTTGATCTCGAACAACATCATCTCCAGCAGAAGGTTTTAGTCTTGTATCATTTCCTGAGGAAGAGTTCTCAACGCCAGGGTTATTTCTTTGTGGAGAATCATTTGGCGAAGCCACCTCTGACTTAGAAATCTCTCCAGCAGCCACACTAGCAAGCAAATTCATTCCAGCATCATCCCCAACTGGCATGCATGCATTTGCCTCAGAGTACTTGACACAACTATCAATTAGAGCATTAATGGAGCTGAAAGAAGCCTCCTGCAGTTTCCCTGATTTAAGTTCATTTCCTGAAGATGAGGAAGCAGTTTTAGTAACTTCAGTCGTTTTCCTAGCATCTTCTCCGATCCTACATTGATCATCATCAGGAACAGCTGCAGGTGAGCCATCTCCCTCATCAGACCCAGTCAGCACATCTTTAAAGTCATTACTCTGCCATGATTCAGTGTTCACATCCGTTGCAACATTTGACCGATAAATCTCATTCTTCTCCTTAGTGTTACGATCAAATTGTTCATGCTTCTCTGAAAGAACTGGAGAAGAAGCTCTGCTATTCATTATAGAATGATCTTCAAGAGATCCTCCACTGGCACTTTGTGCCGGACTTCTGCCTCGATTTGGGATCTTAACAATGAACTTATGACTATTTCCATCAGCCACAGGAGCATCCACTGCCTTTTCACATGTTAAACCAGATTGTGATACTTTTTCTGAAGCCAGATTTCTGTGCAACGAGGAATTTTTACTTGATCCAGGTTCCCTTTGAACCCCAGATGGCCCTGGGAAACCATTGATTGATTTCCGGTTCCGAGAAGAACTACCTGAGATCTTAGTTACTGTTCCAGAACCAGCTGCAGAACTTCTTCCATCCTCCTTACCAGAAACTCCCCCAGTCTTCACATGATCACTCGAACAAGACTGACTATTGTTATGGGACTGGCTAGAACTGCTGCTTTTCTCATCCCTTGCATTTGTTTGAGGATCCGAGTTGCCAACAACAGTAGCATTCCGTGTCTGTGTATCTTTTAAGTTCGTATTGGCTGATGCTGGCGAAGTAGCTGCCTTCACAGGTCCTGGTGATGCAGAAGCAGACTTGGTTGCAGTCTCTACTTGAGCAAGCTTAACTGAGCCAGATTTAGAGGCAGAAACTTGTGTTACTGAACTCTTTATGGCAACCTCAGATGATCCAGAGTGTTTGCTTCCACTGTGAGAAACTTCAGAAATACGAGGTCTTGCAGACCAGGGAACAGCCTGATTAGAACCAGACTTAGCATCCATCTCGGCCTCAACACGTTTCTTCCATGTATCAACTAAACTCCTTGCTTTCTTCTGTATTTCTATATTCTTATGACTACGCAAATGATTGACAGACTTGCCAATGTTACACATCTGTAGAGCTGTAAGATTTACAGGTAGCTTATCAAGAGCACGGAGCAGGGTTAAAAGAAAATCATCAATTGATCTATCATCTTTGGAGCCACTACCATCACCAATCTTCCCTTTGTGAACTTCCTGAAGCCATTCATCGAAAACAGGCAACCCTCTGAGCTGAACAAAACGACTAAGACAGTCAAACTTGTCTGTAGCTGCTATAACACCAGCAAGCATTGACCGACTCACCAAGTCTATTTTCTTCTCATTTCTCTCAGGCACCATAAGCTGAACCAATCTCTCAACTCCTTCAGAGTCTTCTAGTCCACCCTTTTCGGTAATTTTAGCAATCTCAGATTTTAAATTAATTTCTGGTCTACCATGACCAGAATCCCCATCTTCCATTTTACTAGTGCGTTCCCGCTTGACAGGCTCGGAGCCTTGATCCCCGCGCTCCCTTTTCTTTCCTTTACCCTGAGAAGGAAACGAGGAAGCACTGTTCTGTACACTATCTGAACCAGGTTTTAACTGTGATGTTGATGTTGGACCATTCATTGGCTTTGGAGAACGGCCACCTGGCTGCACTGTTGCATGCATCTCTAAACGCGTCTTATATAACAGCTGATCTATTTCTTCTTGTCGTTCCTGTAAAAGGATAAGATATCAACTAAAACAAATAAATTTAAATAATTCAGAAATCTACAGGAGCATTTAAAACTCACATTAATATAATCTTGATCGGTTAGCCACCATAAACACTTGTTGTTAATGTCATAAACTCGCCGGCACACAAATGAGCAAATCCCCGACGGAAGTTCAACGTCTTTAGGAAGGAATGCAACTTTACACGGATGGAGTAACGATGCAGCAGCAGTCTCATCCTTATGAAAGGAATAAAAAACTTCGTTTGGCGCAGCTTCCAGAAGGATGCCTTTGCCAAGCTTTACTTCAGAAGGTCGATAAAGCCAATATACACCTAATTTTATCTTATTTTCTTTATCAGCAGTTAGATAACGAATTATTCCAATGAAAGGTGGAGAGTCTTCATCAGGTTTGAAGAGAGCACAATCACCAACACTGATCTTGCGTCCATCCTATTGGGAGAAAAGCAGATGATGTCAGTTAACTATTATACATCCAACCATGTATACAACTTTATATCAATGTGAGTATAATAACAATTTGCATAAAGAAAACAAAAGCTTGATCAGCTACCTAGACTACAACTAGCATAAATCCATAATTTCTCACTCCTAGATTCAAAGACTAAGCAACCAATTCAAAGTGGAAATTAAAATTTAAGAAAGAATAACCATGTAATTGAACACCACCCGCAGATGGTAAATAACAAATGTTCAACCATATAGATGCAACTGTGATTTCAGTTATCCAGCTCAAGATATAAGCGAGATGATCACGAGTAAATTTACAAAATATAGCAACAAGCTTTTAAAGGTTTTAAAACCATAATTTTTCAGGGGAAGTAATGACTCCAATATAATGCTAATACAAGAGAATTACACTTGATAATTATTCTAAAATTATTTCCACTATATCAGTTCAGATTACAATCAGCAGAAACAAGTTATAGCTCTTCAGGTACATGGAAAGCTTGCAAGACTCCTTTAAACAACTTTTTCTTTACAGGAAAATAAAAATCTAGATGTTTCCCATAATAGAATAGAACACACTACAATAAGCTTGCAGCACTTGCTTACAAACAATGGGTAAAGGCCAACAGCAGATAATTAATAAAGAAGTAAATATTTCCACCCAATGCTAGCCTATTGGAGCAATAAAGCCATACAAACAAATACAACAATGACAACAAACCCTTCGCTTGAAATTTCGAATGATATATAAACCAAAACAAATTTGTTACTAATAGAGTTTCAGAAAGTAAAACCCATTGCCTAGGTTAATCCACCAGACCACGACAAGTATCATCACATATGTTTCTCCTTTTCTAATTCCACAGTAATCAAAGTGTATCTTCCTTGATAGAAGTAATAAACTTTTACACTGTAATGTTTCAAGCTGTTCCAATATTTTCTGGTTCCAAACGAATGGACAATGGACAATTTTCATGTTTCAAACTGTTCAATATTGGAAAAGTGCCCAACATTCTAAGGCAAATAATCCCAGTGATTACTACTCCTCGTTGCTTTTGAGAGTTGCCAAATTCCAAATAATGGTGCATTTATTTTGACCTATATCATCTCTCAAAACACTTCCGGAATTCCATTAATCTTGCATGAAGAAAAATCACCCCAGGGCATGCTAAGCAATTATTCCTCCAACAACCCCCAAACAACAATTGAATATTTTAGACAACTGAACTGAGGCATCATTTCTTCTGTAGAATAGCTTAAACTAGAGGAAAAGATAAAGAAATCATTCCGGTATCACAATTTTACAACAAAAGAGTAATTTTGCTACAAATGTAAGCCGACTCAAGAAAACTTATGCTTCTCAATATTATCCAAATTGTAATGTAGTACAATCGCTCCTCAACCTGAAAAACTATATCAACCGCAACAATTAAACCAAAATTTTGAAATTCCCCAAAAATGGAACCAAATTTTGGTAATTATTAAACCCAGCAAGCTCAACAATCATCCAAAAATTCAAACCAATCACGTCAACAAAATCCAACGAATAATGAAACATTTCAACACTTTCCCCCATCAATCAAGCCACCATGTCGAAATTCCGAACCAAATCAAACCAAACTTTTCATTTCCCCCAAATCAATCTGACAAAACCCCTTAATCAAATCACCTGATAGAGAAAAACAATAGACACAGGAAAAAAAAAAAGCAAACAAAAAGAAACCCCTAGAAAATAAAAGAAAAATCGAATCGCAGCAAATCGAATCGAATGAAAGTAAAGACAAAAATTATACCTTACAAAAGGAATCAACAGCAGATGAAGAAGAAGAGGGAGAAGCACCAACATCACCACTCAGAACCGCCGTTGCACGTGTAGGGACTGTCCACATGTGCCGTGCCCTTTTCCTCTCCTCACCTCCTCCCCGCCCATGCATAGCCTTGCATTTTCCCCTTCGAGTACCATCAATCCCCTCTCCTTATTTTAATCTTTACTTTACCCCTCTATAATTTCCCCACTTTTTTCACCAATTCCAAACCCTAGATCCGCCCAAAACCCTACCTGCTACCATCTCCCAAAAATCTCCCCTTCAAAACAAACCCTAGTTCCGTCCAATCGCAAATCCAAAACCCTAATTTCCTTCGATCGCGATTATCCCGTTTACCCGATCTAATTCAATCTCAGATCCATCCACCGCGTCCGATTTCTTAAGCCGCCTTATCGATCTATTTGAGAAAGGGAATAAGAAAAAGAAAATTATTATAAATTAAAAGAGAGAGAAAATCGAGAGAGAGAGAAAGGGAAAAAAATAAAAATTGGAGCTCGATTTCGATTTTGAGAGAGAGATAGACAGAGAGAAAAAAAAATTTCGAAGAGAGAGAAAGAAAAAAAAGAGAAAGAGAGAGAGACAGAGAGAGACGGCAAAAGGAAAGGTGTACTTGGGTACATGGTAGGGCAGAGCGGGCAATGGAGCTGGGCAGATCGGGCAGTTCGGGCAAGCTCTTAACGAGGAATGATATGGTGACAGGGCTGTGAGGGGAACGGAAATGACGTGTGTGGGATTCTGGAACGGGACTGGACTAGATTTGGGATTGACTGATGGGTTGTTTGCGGAAGCGAAACGTTTGACTTTGATTATTTCCGTAACGTGGCCATATTTATATTTTCAACGGCAGATGAATTAAGGTTTTTTGGTTTTTATAATTATAAAATCTCATTTGCCTTTGATTTTTAGGTGAGTTTAGTTAAGATTGGGATTTTGATAAGGTTACCCATGTGGGTAGCTGTGGTGATGTTTATGTGAGGGTAAAATTGTAATTTTGGAGAAAGGGTTTGCAATTTTCACATGAGGGCATATGATGGAGAAGTTAAGGTTGTCCTGGGTTGTTCCAACACACATTACTAAAAAGTGAGGAAAGAAGTGATGTAAAATAGGTTCTGTTTTCTGGCAAGAAAATTGATTTTCAATTTTTTTTTAATTTTTGTTTGTGGTTCTTCTTCTTGCTTACTCAAGCATGAGGTAGTACTCTGCTCCATTCTCTTTTTCCTTTCATTAATTTAAAGATTAAAGATATGTCATGTTTGTGTTGTGTTCTTTTTTTTTTTTTAATTTCATTTTTGATTTAGAAATGAAGATGAAAATAGGTAAATAATTTCCTAAACTCAAGTTGGTGTTGGGGACTTCCCAAATCCTCATGTGCCCATTTCCTTTGCCAATTTGTTTCCCAATTGCTTTCCCTTTCAATCCTTCTTTTCCATCTTGTCTTGTCAGATATGGAATGTAAGAAACTTTTCTTATAGTACCATGAACTTCTTTCTCTTCTCTACCACAGTCTTTATAAGAAGTGAGATTCTTTTATTTCATTTTATTTATTTTATAGTGTCATAAATTTTCATAGAACTTGTGTATTTAGTACACAACAAGAATGGGTACATAATAATAAGGTTACATGTTTGGTGCAAAGGTAAAAGTTTATGTAACCACAAGGTGCCATGTCAATCGACAATAGGACCATTTTTGATTCATCCTCACCGGCTTACCATTACCAAATTTGTGATTTAACTTTAAATAAGAGTGGAAATTTGTCCCATTTTAAACCAATTTGGACAGTTGACTTTTATTGGGGAGGAGTTGGAAGAATTGCTTCTTGCCTCTTATTAATTTTAGTGGACAAATTGGGTGTGATCCCATTTTTTTTTCTCTTTATATTCATAGGAAATAGAGAAAATAGTATAAATAAATAAAGGTATGAGAGACTTGAACTCGACACCTCCCCAGTGGATGAGATAATACAATTTCAAAATGCACCAAATTGGCTCGAGTTTGATAATTATGCCATGTATAGGAATAAGTGAAATATAGAGAAAAAATGAGATATAGAAATTAAGGCAAACTAATTTGGCGATGGGGATTTATAGGGCAGCTCTTTGAATAAATACTTAGTTGGCAGGCAGGCAAGCAAAAGGTGTTACAATTTATAATGTTGGTGATATTGCTAGACTCAACATGGTCCAGAAAAGAAGGATGTGGTGTTTTGAAAAGGTCCGGATTTGTTTAAATGGCCGTTTTGTTGTGTCCTCATCAGGTCTAGGATAGGAGGATCCTAAAATAATGAGAAGTTTTGTGAGTTGTAGTGTTAGGGTTTAGGAAGAAAAAATAGGATTTGGATATGGAGTGTTTAGAATTAGAATAGAGGAATAGCAGTCGCAATCCGAGAACTCCTTTTCGCTTTCCTTCCTGCGTGTGTAGAGCGGCATTTTGGGCCACTTCCAATTTCCATTATCACCCAACATTATTGCTTTACTCGGCCGATAGAACAAAAACATGTTTTATTGCCCTCTCTTAACTCTCTACAATAATAATAATACCAAAAAAAAAAGAAAAGAAAAGGGACCATTCCATTCTCTCTCTCTCTTTCTTTGCTACTGCTTGATGTGTCAACCCACTGCCCTTTGGCTTGTTGCAGCAAAGGAATAAGAATGACACAACAAAACAATCCAAAAACAAACCCATTCCATTTCTATAGAAATACAACTTGATTTGTAATTTCCCCACGGAAGCAGTTTCCAGCAGCAGAGCTTTCAAGCCTATTTAAAAGAGCTTTGGAGTTTGATAGCAAACTTGATGGTTACTGTGGAGCCCTGGCTTGACAGTGAACAATGAAGATCGTAAATAAAAGGATGATTTATTAAGGAAATTATTTTTTTTAAATTAAAAAAAAAAGATAAAGAAACCGTAAATGAAAAAGACAGGGGACTTTCGGCTGAGAGTTGGGTTGAAAAACAAAATGAAGAGAATGAGCAGTGTGTGGATCATTGATTCATGGCATTAGCCATAGCCCATCTGGCGCAATATGAAACCAAGTTGGACTTTAGTTTCCTGTCTCGATCCAACATATATATAGTTATATATATCGGATAAAAAGGGCCAATTGCTATTTCCAATTGGGGCATTTCCCTTCCTGCATTGAAAGCTATATGAATCATTGCTTATTATATCTGTTTCAGTAAGCCAGTAACACAAGCAATATATATATATAATAATAATAATAATTATTATGTCCCTCATTGGATCCAAGTTACTTAGATCTAACATATTATCCAAAATGTTTGGAAAGTGTTCAGACTTCAGACTTCAGAGGATACTGTCTGCTGCTTAACCTTCTTGTAATAATAATATCTTGTTGTTCCTCTTGTTTTTATTTGCCTGTTATGGTAAGTATTAAAAGCTACTAGCTTTATAGAGCCTGGAGACCTCTCTCTCTCTCTTTCTCTCTCTATAATATATATTTATTTTGTCGTGTAATCTGTCTCCAAACTTGCGTGCTTCGTCTGAAAATTGAAAAGTCGACAGCTAATATATACTACTTAACAATCAGAAACAACAAACTGAGTTAGAAAGGAATTGTGGTTTCAGAATTCAGAATCCTCAATCTGATTTTCTATGAAGCTAACAGACATGACCATGAATCATCCACAGCTTAAACAGACACCGTAATGTTAGTTGAAGATCCGGTTAAGTAATCATGGAAGGAAGCAATCCTTAGAAGAAAAAAAAATATGGCAGCAAATTATACTTGACAAATAGAAGAAAACCATTGTTATAACTTGAATTTCAGTCTTTAGATTTAGTCAATAGTCTTCATGATGCATGATTCATGAACCAACCAAGCAGCCAGCAAAAGGAAGATTGAAGAGGACGTAATGGGCCTCAGTCACCAGCAGCCCACTCCCTTTCTTTCTCACTCAGCCAATAGCCATCTCCCTGCCCATTGCCCATTGCCCATGCTCACTCCGGTGCTCCCATTGCTTCATGTTCTTCCCTCTCATCTTTACTCCTCACATCACTGCCTGACCCTTTACCTCTTTTCTTTCTTCATTTTATATATACATAATTATCTGTTCATTCAAGTTACCTGTAACCATCAGTGGGAGATTGCAGTTAGGTTCTGTTCTCTGATTCACCTATCTTTTAGACTATCCCAAGTACTATACTATATATGATTTTAATCAAACTTGCTTGCTACATATCGGTGTCAAACGAATTTATTTGCCTCTCATTTGCTTTTCATCATTCCACATCACCACATCAATAACTTTTTTTTGTTTTTCCCTAATTTCTTTGGCTAATATAACACTAATCATCAAGGTAGAAAACCTAAGAATACAATAGGAAGCCTTTTTAAACAGCATTAAGCATTTCAACTACACATATCACAGAGCATTTATCATCCTCTTCATCTCTGCTGACCTCCTGGGATCTGGATCTTCAATTGCTCTTTCAGTAAGTACTTGCTTGATACGGCACATTGACTTCCTTACCTAAAACCCAAACCAATAGTTACAAATCTTTGTTACCACAATGTGCTTCCTCAAAGATGCTACTTCGTGTCATGATAGTCTCAGAAATTTAGAACTAGTATACAATTAACCAAACATTTGAGGATATTGGAGCAACAGCAATGCCATAGAATGCCAATGACGAACAAAACAACGGGAGTTTGAATTTACCTTGGGAATGCGTTCTGGATTGGGAAACCGTAAATTCTGTGCATGAAGCATCTGCCGTTGAGTCATCAACATGTTTTTCTCTTTCAACAGAACATACCATAGTTTATGAAGATCATCCCAAGACTTTAAACGCAGTTCAGATGCTTTCCAACTTCGACCTGGCAGCAATGAAATTTTTAGGAGAAAACACAGGACAAATCAAAATATGCACTTGAACTCTAACTCTTGAACTATCACAGATAGCTAGGTGGTGGGCTTAGGTCTTGAATTTCAGCCCTCAAATCAAAACCTATTGGAGGCTAAAACGTTAATTATATTATTATACATCATTATATAAATAAGCAAAAAAGCAATAATTTCCAGCTACTTATATATATGGAAAAGACAACCAAGATTTGATACTATCACACTATCAGTTTTATTTCTTTTTCTTCTTGTTTCTGCAGCAACTCAAGCTTTTATGTTGAATGATTTTGAATTTCAATGGGGAATAAAAAGAAAAAAAAAAGGCAATTCAGCTAATAAAAATGCAGAAATAATTTCCTTGGGATCAAGCCAATCATTGAAAATAAGATGTAAAGTAATTTTTTAGAAAACTGCATTTCCAGTCAATAAACAGCCAGACTGCAAGATTCTTATTGCAGTGGGCAATCCGGTCTATCCAAAATAACATTTATCAGCTGGTCATCAAGAGTAGTAGATATTGAACTCCAAAAAGTTGACACACCAAACCATTATGACCAACATACCAACTATAAACAACTTTAAAGAGATAAACTGCATCAGTTATCAGTTATAGAAAGGACAAGGGAGTATACAAATTGCTTTATACACACCAAAAACTATGATCTTTCAACCCAAGTGCCAACAAAAAGTCTCCACAGTCTGCTTTCTTATAGCTTGAATATTAATTAAATTACTTCAATAGCATCACAACTAAAGCTCCAATGTGGATGTCAGTGATTGAAACAGATTTCAGCTGTAGCTATGATTTGATGCACAAGAAAGTTCAGATTGCAATGAAGTTAATGCTTTCAGCAATCTTTAACAAGTACAAACAAGTAACTCAATAGTTATCCCTTTCTGTTGCAATAGATAAACATCTAAAATTCAGTTAAGCCTCTGCGATTTGTTTAGCAATTAACAATTAAGGTACCACATTGGATTCTGAATTTCTACTTTGGGATCACTGGCAATTAAAGTTCATTTAACAAATAATCAAGCGCATTAAGTCAGTGAGAATGTGTGACTCTGACCAGTAATCGGCATCTTCAGAGTTTGAAAAGAGTTAAAAAAAATTGTGACAGTTTCAAAGATATGTTGTTCAATCATTGAAAATCAGAAACATTCTGATTCATTTCAAGAGTCAAGGAAATATAAAATCTAATGCCGCAGGGCTGCCGTTGTAAATAGAAAAACAACACAAGTGAAATGTTGTCATTAAAATATGAAATATGTTTAGACTTTAGACTTGCCACATGTAAACTACTTCACTTCTTTTCCAACATTCTAAAATAACAACACCAATACAAAGAGCAGACAGTTTAACAAGAATTTTAAATGGAAAAAGCAAAGAAAACCCAAACTGAAAATGTATACAAGGATTGTACCATAAACAGGTTTCTCATCGTCAGCGCTTCTATCAGCCTCAAAGAACTGCTCAAGAGGGTTGTGACCCTTTGCCGCGGCTGCAGCGGCAGCAGCAGCGCCTGAACTTTCTGATTTAGCAGCGTTCAACAAAGCTGTTCTCCCAACAAACCTCGACAGAAACATGGTTACACTTTTGTACTTATTTGATTTTGCCAAGATCTTGATTTTTCTGTGTTAGTAGAATTTGGGGTTTTTCTGCTGCGAGGGAGACAACGGACCAATGCCGTGGGGCGTGGGGTTTAAGAGCCCACGGCCCAAAACCCATTCTCCCTTCTTCCATTTTTTTTACACCGAAAATACTAATTCAGCCTATTAAATTAAATATTAATTAATTCTATTTATCCAAAAAAATTAATTAATTAATTCATTATTATTTATTTTTTCTTTTGTTTATAGTTATGGATTTTTCCTATTTTCCTACTTTTTCCTCTTTTCTATAGGAAAGTCAAAATCTAAATTAAATGTAATTGTTTCTAAAATTCTAATGTTTCTCACCTTTTTTCTCAAATTCTTAGGTAATTAACATATTAGTAAAATAATTTATTGCTTAAATTAGTTTTTTTTTTCTATAATAAGCAATTTATTACCTACCAAAAAAACATTTTGCTGCCTCATGTTCGAATGTTCGAGACCTTGCATACGCATCAGCCCCTGTTGGTGGACTCACCCACCAAAACCAAGTGCGTGATGCGTGTCGAATCCGAATTATTCAAAGCGAAGCTCTGGACACCGGGTGGGGTACCCAGAAAAAAGCATTGTGCTTTTACAGAAGAACAAACAAGTAATAGCAACATGTTACAAAGAAACAAACAAATCTTAGCAACAGATATACAAGCAAAACAACAATCTACAACAAACTAGATAGATATAGCAGGAATAGCTAAATTCTAGTTGCTACATAACTTTCTATTAACATAGTCAAGAGCAACTCCACCTAAGCCATGCAACCTGAATCTGATAAAATCATGAATGGCATTGAAGACTTCATCAGCATGTTTTTGTTGATTTGAGAAAAGCCTAGAATTTCTCTCCTTTCTAATCATATAACAATAAAAAGTCCAAGCTAATTTAAGGATCTTAGTGAGTATTGAATTGCCTTTCAGACCCTTAATAGCCCAAGAAAACTCATACCCATAGTCCATAGCCAATCTTGAGAATCCACAAGTGAGTAATATTTGCTGCCAAACAGATTTAGAAAAATTACAAGTAAAAAACATATGAGCTCGAGATTCATCAGCAAGACCACTGTTAAGGGTCAAATATATGATAGCTAAAGCCCATTCAATCACAAAAATCCCAATTCTTTACCATGGCAAAAAAAAATTAAAAATACCCTATTTTCCATTTTCACAAAATATCCCCTAAAAGCCTATATTATTTTACACATACAAAAGCCTACATTTAATCGACATAAACAAGAGACCCAATACATCACACACACAAAAATAGGCCCAAAGGGGCCGAACGCACCTCTTCTTACACAAATGGCCCCGGAGCCCACTTACAAAAAAAACACAAGTCCATGTGGCCATATGTCGTATCACATAGCATGGCATAAAGATCTACCATGCCACGAGGCCATATGCCGTATCACATGTATGGCGCTATATCACATAGCATGGCATAAAGATCTACCACGCCACGAGGCCATACATGTCGTATCACATAGTATGTCACTGTATCACATAGCATGGCATACGGATCTACCGCGCCACGAGGCCATATGCCATATCACATAGTATGGCGCCATATCACATAGCATGGCCTAAAGATCTGCCGCGCCACGAGGCCATATATGTCGTATCACATAGTATGGTGCCATATCACATAACATGGCATAAGGATCTACCACGCCACGAGGCCATATGTCGTATCACATAACATGGCATAAGGATCTACCGCGCCACGAGGCCATATGCCATATCACATAGCATGGCATAAAGATCTACCGCATCACGAACTAAAATATCACATGGCTACCACCTTGCATGGCAGAAGAGGCATCTTTAGCGCCTTTCAAGGGGAAGTTGCAAATGGCGCAGTAAAGATGCCGCGAAGAGCAACTTACCAAAGGGAGTAATAATTAGTGCTAATAAGCATTTATTTACAAAACTAAAGTTTGATTGTTTGAATCGCCGCAATAAAGCACACTAATTATCTCCAATTTACAGGTAAAAACGTGGACCAAGCCCACGGCAAGAAAACCTTGTGGAGATGTGGCTTGGAGGCATGTGAATGCATGAATCCTGCCAGTGCTGTTTTTGGGAGGGACAACCTGCTTGGGAGTTGCTCCTAAGTTTAAAGATAACATCATGGCAGGGAAGGGAAAGAATCTCATTGCGGCATTGACTCGCTCAACTGCCGGGAATCCCAACTGCTAAGAAAAAGTTGGCAATGAAGTGGACTCATCACCCCTAAAGCAACGAAAATTCAAAATTATCAAAAGCAAGCTTGTTCATATGCCCGATTCGGAAGATGCTATGGCAGAGTTGGTGGAGCTTGCAGCGGGAATCATGGCTATGGCATATGGCGACTCATCACCCCTAAAGCAACGGAAATTCAAAATTATGAAAAGCAAGCTTGTTCATATGCTCGATTCGGAAGATGCTATGGCAGAGTTGGTGGAGCTTGTAGCGGGAATCATGGCTATGGCATATGGCGTTATCTTGTAGTTGGGGTGTATAAATAGTCGGGGTATTCACTTCATCATCAATAACAATCATCTCCAGATTTTCTCATCACCACTTCAAAGCTACTTCCCGTGTTCTTTCCCTGAAATTGTGTTCCCTCCTTCTTTCTACCAAGCTACTCTTCATTATGTTTTCCCATCTGATGTACTTTGATTAATAGAAGAAAAGTGAAGTTGTCTTCTTTATTTATTACTCATCTCTTCCTTCTCTTCTTAGCCTTTTGCCATATTTCCTGCTCATATACAACCTCACTCGAAGAAAGGGGTCGGCCCATAACCCATTGGGGCTGAGATCAATCTAAGCCTTATTGCCGCACAAAAGGCTCCCCACAACCACATAGCAAACATTCATCAGATTCCACTTCCACATAGCTTTCTCCATTTCAATTTGTCTTTCTTATGCCTTAAACATTCATAGACCATAGCAATTTTATACTTGTCACCAGGGAAATGTCATAAAGAATTCTAAATGAGAAACTGATGCACCAAAATCCTTAGATTCAGAAGTCCTAACTATATCTCTGCAACAATTGAATGTCCAAAATACCCCCCCCCCCCCTCTCAAGCGCATAAGATTCCATCCAAGAAACCCAAATAGATACAAACTGAGTATACAATAGCCACAGGTTTCTAACAATGCAAGCCTTATTTCAATAGAATAAATCTTTAAACCCAAGGCCCTGTTGATTTAGGATGACAAACTTGACTCCAACTAACTTTGGCATTTCTACTATTACCAATACTGCCTTTCCATAAGTAGTTAGCACAGAGTTGATTCACTTTTCACTTTATCAATAACAGAGTGTGGCAAAATGAAATTCATAAACCAATAGTTTTGCATGCTAAACAAAACTGATTGGATAAGCTAACATCTCTGATAAGTCATTATTTAATGCTTATTTCTTTGTTGTTTTATGCTGTTTTATACTATTTTTAGGACTAATCATTGCTATTTTCCCTAGAAAAGCTCATCTTTGTGTTTTTAGAACCATTTGGAGCTATTGTTTAAGAAGATGAAGACTTTGAGCAATTTTGGAGCTATTTGGAGAAACTATTGATTTCGTTCCATTTTGGCCAAGTAGGCCCATTTCGGCCCATGAAGCCCAAAAAGCTAAATCCGATGTCTTGAAGTCCTGACGCAGCGGAACGTGTTCAATCCAGAAACACACAAATAACTCAGAAAAAAAAACTCAGAGAAGATAAATTGAATAAAATTGTAGAATAGATTGATTAACCTCAAATTTAGGGTTTATAATCTTTAAATATTCTCAGGAAATAACAAAGATTAAATAAAATAAAGAAAGCCAAAAAACAATCCACACAGGCTTAAATAACAAAAGCGATAAAAACTAAAACTCGCGACATAAAATTATAACGGTCCTTTTAGGCCCTAAACGAAGGCTTGAACTGCTACGCAGTTCATCACGACATAGTCGGTTCAAATCAGTCTCCGGAAAGGTATAATAATAGTCAAACGGACTTGCGGGTTCAAAGTTATGGCCTTTTTAAATTGGCCCACCTACAGAAACTTCAGACCCAAAATCCAAAACGTTACACACTACTTTGAACGAATTTCTGACTATTCATACCATCTCTAAATGATATCATTTAGGCCGTCATCCTCACTTTGCGTAATTGCTTGGGAGGCTATCATCCTCATCCAATTTGACTACTTGAGAGGCCGCTGGCCTCCATGGACTTTTATCTTAGGAGATTAGATTTAATTTTAACCGTACAATTTCAATTGATTAGACCACAATTACGTAATTACCTTAGATATATAAATAAATTAGGTTATAAACAATAGTCTCAAATTTCAATTGCTTAGAAAAGAAGAAAATAAAGATCTTGCTTTTATATCGGCTGCTGTTTTGTATTGTTGACTCGTTCATTCTCAGCCCTTAAAGCTGGGCTTTAGTTAGGGCATCTCCAATGTATTCCACTAAAATTTACATCATTTTGGTATAAAACAAGAATCTTTCTTACATCAAATATTTTTTCACTCCAACGTATTTCACACTAAAATACCATCTACACTATTATATTATTAAACTTCTACCATATAAATCTATTTTTCACCACCATTTTTTAAATTATATTTTAAAATATATCCAATATACATCTTATTTTAAAGATCTCATCAAGATCTTTCCAATGGTATTTTTTTGTAATTTTAATTTAAATATTTATACCTGAAAAAGAGGAAAAAAAGAAAAAAAGAAATTTGGTGTTAGCTACAGTACCACACCAAATATAGTGTGGTACTGTAGCAAACACCATTTTGATGGCCTTGTTTCTTTCAAAATACCGCTTTCGTTGGAGTGGGATTTTTGGGGTTTTAAGCACCAAAATGGCGTTTTGGTGTTACATTGGAGATGGCCTTAGCTCTCATAAAGGCATGTCATGTGCGAAAGAGACTGAGCAACCAACCACTTGAGTCCAGTCTAGCAAAGTGCTACTCCTATCTTCTTCATTGCATTGGGTGAGAGAAATGAGAAAATAGAGAACTCACCAAACTTGCTTATAATAAAACTTAAAAAGAAAAAAGAAAAAAAAACTAATAGAGCAATTTCTCACTAGAACTAGAATGATGATCATCATCATCATAAAGGAAAAGCTAATAGAAAAACCAAAAGAAAAGAAAATAGTACACTAACCTTTGTGCATGAGAAAAAGCAAGAGAGAGAGAGAGAGGAAACAAGCACATCTCCAAAGTTCAAAAGGGCCAAAAAGGCCAGAGAATTTCCCAATAAGTGGTCCCATTAACCATAGCCAAAGGGTTGGGATTGGGTATCCCCTAAAGACCTGAAAGCTACCTCCACGTTCTCTCTATTGTTTTCTTCTTCTTTTCAATTACCTTCATCATTTCATTTCTCCTTAAGACCTTAACCTCAATCAACACCACCCACCTTTCCATTTAACTTAATTGTCTACTACTTATAATTAATTAACACAAGTGATTATTGAGATAGTATGCAAATGCAACCTCTATTTTGATAAGACTCAAACTACAAGTTTGATCTTTCAAAAAAGATACTATATTGTTGTGAAGACTTTAATCTTTCAGGCTCCCAGAGATTACTTTCAGACAAAACAAAATTTGAAGAAATCTATTATCAACTACATATATATACGCTCTACTCCATAGCCCATATTCATCACAGCCTTATAAAGCTTATTGCTATATTTGATTCATTAGTTAGTTAATTAATTAAGGTTAGGTGATTTGAGATAAAAATTTTGAAGCTACCACCAATCTGATTTGGACGTGTGCCCCATTGGATTTGGATTGCTATAATCAAAGGTTTTTGATTGATTGAGATTAATATTCTATTATTATTATATTATTAGATTAGATTAGATGATTCTAGTACATAGCATAACATTTATACTATACAATATAGAAAAGAAAAATTAATGTGAATGAGATTAGCTTAGAATTAGAAAGGCACCAGAAGAAGACAAGATTAAGCAGCTCCTCTCCCTCTCAATAATTTAAATCCCAAAAGCACACTTTGGGTATTCTTCTTTTTGGTTTCAAATATTGACAAAAACCTTGTCGATGGTCCAATCAACTATATACAGCTATTCTCCAATTTCATCATCCTTTCCTTTCTAACTCTGTCGGTGCATTATCGTTCCTATAGCTATGCTCCATCTATGAAATGAATTCCTGATTTTAAGATTCTGCGTGCTTTTTTTTTTTTTTTTAAAGCCCTATCTGCTTTAACAATTTTCTAGACTTCTAGTCAAAAGTAAGGACAGACGGTCCCTTAAATTTTACTTTGTCAATTGATTAACCAATGAATTGATTCTAATATCTTTGATATATAGGTATATAATAATCCATTATGGATAAAAATTCTCTCCCCATTTTTTTCCCTACCGTGCCCCATTCACCAAATAATAACATGTGTTTTTTTTTTTTTCAGTTTTTAATTTTATTCCTTGTTTGCCTAGTTAAATTAAATTTTATATTTTCATTCTAAAACCCTATGGGGAATGTATTAAAATTTAGGACTAACCCTTATATATAATTATTTATTGTTAATTTGGGGCTAAACTTGGTTTTGATTGGGATTTTTACTATTTGTTAAAACTCAAAAACAAACAAGGTATAGTACTAGGGACACGTGGCATAATTTGGTGAATGGAGCACGGTGGGGCACAAAAAATGGGGGGAGAGGATTTTAATCCGTATGTTATTTGTGCTATCAAAAGTTTATCACCGAATTTAATTCGCTTAATCGTACTTTGCCCCATGTAGTTTGCAAATTTAGGACGGATTATCTAATGAATTTTAAATTGTGCCACTTTATCCCTCTGAATTTGTAAATCAGGCCAATCCCCCCTTCACGTGACAGATTCCGTTAAATCCCATCAAATTTGTTGATGTAGCAAATTTATGCTGACATGGCATTTCCATGTCAGCGCTCATGTGGGCCCCACATGACCCAAAATGTTATGATAGGCCCACATCAGCGCTGACGTGAAAATGCCACGTCAGCATAAGTTTGCCACATCGGTAAATTTGGAGGGACTTAATGGATCTGTTAATCAACCGTCAAGTCAATGGGTAAATTGACCTGATTTTACAAATTCAGGGGACAATGTGACACAATTTAATTTCAAAGGACAATCTATCCTAAATTTACAAAATACAGATGCAAAGGGGCTATTAAGTCGAATTTAATAATTATATAATAATACTGTATGATTGTTGTAACTATAGCCACTAACATCATCCACATTTTGGAAATTTTATAATCTAATAATAATATTTGATAGTTACATTGAATTTCCTATTAATTTAATTTGAAGATTTCACGTTGGAATCAAATAGCTTGCACTTTCCATTCGCAAGACTTAAATCCAAAACCTTATTTAAAGGACATCAAGCTATTTTCACTTCAAACCATATGTAGATATAGGTAAAAGAAGTTGTAAATTCTACTCAAATCCATGTCTTTTTTTTTAAAAAAAAAAAGAAGATGTAATCCAAAAACTATATAACGTTGGTTGTATTAATTAATGTAGAATGACAAGTATGTTTCACTAACTTAACAACAAGTAGTAGTATAGAACAAAAAAGCGACAAAAACATATCCATCTCTATATAGTATTTGATTTTGATATTGATATTGAAGTTGAGTCATGCAATGCAAAAGCAATAGCAAATAGGGCGATTGATAAATGCTGCCATTCAATTCAATTTCAACGTCTCACCTAGTTTTGTTTTTATACATTGGACAATTTTGTGTGACGAATTGGAGATAATTAAGAGTAACATCACAATCCGATATTTAAACAAAAACAGTCAATTCATGCACAGCACACCCGATCTCATCAAATTTTCAAGTATGCATTTGCAATGGTGGAAACCCTCATTAAGAGATTAATTAATGCCAAATCTAGTATTACTATTGCTATTATTATTGTGGCCAAATTAAGTAAAAATCAATTGTACATAGGCACATAGCATTTAGCTCAATTAGTAGTTTATGTGTGGTTTTTCTTAGGTTCATGTTCTATCGTATAATGGGGTTTCGTTCAATGTTACACTAAAATGTTTTTTTTATGTCTTTATTAGCTTCT
Source organism: Corchorus olitorius (assembly GCA_001974825.2). Lineage (NCBI taxonomy): Eukaryota > Viridiplantae > Streptophyta > Magnoliopsida > Malvales > Malvaceae > Corchorus > Corchorus olitorius. The sequence goes on along the minus strand of AWUE01018757.1, from coordinate 27,082 downwards.
TAGTTTGTGACTTGGTGTGATGATTTTTCATTAAAGTTTAAACATATATAGAGAACTATGAGATTTATACCAATTATTATTATTCCAATAAAATATAAAAATCAATGTTATTACCGAAATTGATTGATTTCACTGCATTTTGGCAAATGCTTAATATGCTAATACTCACTAGTTCTATAGCCCGCATTTCGTGTGCGGATGGTCTATTTGATAAGTTTTGCTAAGAAAACTATTTTAAGAAATCGAATCTCGATGTTATTCTAAGAAAATTTGCCTAAGAAAGTAATTATATTTTTTGTTGAAAAGCAATTATATACAAAAGTTTTTTTTAATGACAGGTAATGTGTATATTAGCCACCATCATTCCTTTCTTTTTCACTTTTTTCCCTTTGATCTTGTGAGTTTTGTTCTGAAAATTATTGTCTATTTATAGTCATTCTGGTGCTTGTATTTTTCTTTAAATCCAATAATTCATTGCATTTTGTATTATTTGATATGCGTGCTTATTAAATAGGTTCAATAGTTCATTGCATTTTGTATTATTTGGTATGTGTGCTTATTTAATAGGTTCAATTGAATAAACAACACAATTAATAATAATATATAATAGAATTATTATTTTATAATTTAATAATAAAACTCACTATTTAATGAATACAAAGATGATAAACAAACCTTGAGGAGACTAACAATTAACACAAGTAAAAGAAGCAAAACGCCATGTGGCGTTCAATGAGGGCATTGCTCATAAAATTAATAGTAGGTATAATAATTATTGAACGAAAATCCTCTGCCCCAATTTTGGTGTCCCACTTGTGCCCCATCCATCAAATAATGACACGTGTCCTTTTTCAGTTTTTAATGTTATTCCTTGTTTGCGTAATTAAATTAAATTTTATATTTTCATTCTAAAACCCTATGAGGAATGTATTAAAATTTAGGACTAACCCTTATATATAATTATTTATTGTTAATTTGGGGCTAAACCTGATGTTTATGTGGGTTTCTTATTTTATTTTCTTGTATAAATATTACTTGTTAAAACTTTAAAACAAACAAGGTATAACACAAGGGACATGTAGCATGATTTGGTGAATGGGGCATGAAGTGAGGCACAAAACTTGGAGCAGGGATTTCCATCCATAATTATTTACTTTTTAGGCGACAAAATAAAAACTAAAAAGGGCATTATTTTAGAAAAATAAATACAATAAATAGAAAATAAAATAGGAAAAAGAACCAAAAAGAAAATCCATGACTATGAGAGTGGCCTTGGTGTTTTATAAATTTTATAGAGAGACAAACTCATTGAGCAAAAGTAGGAATAATTATACTTTCACTCAACTTTCAATCAACAACTGAAGCAATGAAACAAAAGATCAACATTAAACAAAATTCAAATATGGACAATATTTGAATTTGAGAAAAAAATTTCAAGATCTACCTACCTCACAAGTCACAACTAGGAGTAAGTGGTTTATGTTATAGAATTAATGTTCATGCACATAAATGTTAATAGTTTTCTTTATTTTAAGTAGACTATATTACAATTAAAACAAGTAAAACTTCAAAATCCAAGCTTTTATTCATTGGTCCCCTTCTACTTCAAGATTCACATACAACCATATGGATACTATTTTCTCTTTTGTCCCCATTGTTAAGGCTCCTCTGATCTTTCTTTTTATTGGTCAAGCCTAACCAACTCATTCTACATGTCATTTTCTTTCCATAATCTATGAAGTTTGAAAATTTTAACACATGTATTGATGTATTGACCAATTTAATCTTGCTTTTCTAGTAAAATGATACCAGCCTTTAAATAACTGCTGAAATAAAAGGTCGATTTTGATATTACATTTTTTTAATCAAGTTAAAACAAAGAACATTAACCAACCCCATTAGAACCTACAAAGTTATCTATATATATATCTTATCCCTAAACTGAAATCCTGCCATATCTATACCTATTAAACATCAGGAGTTTAAGATTTAAGACCATGCAATTAATTAATAAATTGATTTAAACATCGTCTATCTTCGGTAGCAAAGTATTTTCCTCCTAAACACTTATTAGATTGGATGTAAGAGGAGATTGATACGTTTAAATAAAGTTTTGAGTTCAAATTTTATATACAGAGAAAATAGACATTGAAAGAATTCCTTTATTTAGAATCTGACGTGACTCAACTATGAATTAGTTATGATTTAATGACGGAGAGTTTGTGTCTGTTTGGCTTAGCTTAAAACTCTTCTGAAAAAGTGCTTCTGGAAAAAGCTTCAATTTAGAGTTTCTGACTTTTAGTTCAAAAACAACTGAAAAGCACTTCTGGAAAGCACTTCTGGATTTTCCGTTTGGCCTAGCTTAAGTTTTTTTCAGTAGATAAACTGTTAAATAAGCTGGGCCAAACGGACCCTTTGTAAAGAAAAGAGAAGTAGCTTCCTCCCAAATCATTGTGTAGCATTTGCATTTCAATTTTCACTTACAATTACAAATCTAAGGATTCACCATTTTATAAGTGTATAGAATTGTAAGCCACATAATCAAACCTTATAAAAAAAGCACCGATCGAACAAAAATGAATGAACCATTGCCTAAACCAAACCTAACTAGCTATATGGTTCTTAAAAGAATGAACAAAACAAACCAATATTAAGCATTAATTGGTGTGGGTTTGGCCGTTTTGGGCTAAAGCTAAAAGAAAAGTAGAACAAGATGAGCAAATTCAATAGAGGCTAATTAGGGGCGTTTGTTTGCCAGTTGTGAGTGAACTGTTAGTCAAGGAACATCGGCAAGCAAAACCAAAGCAATGGCTCGACTCTCTCTCTCTCTCGAATGCATTTTTTAAAGGCAGCCAGGCAGCCACATTTTTACCATTGGGTTGGACAAGGGTTTTAAGGGTATTATGTGTCGGCTTTTGCTTTGACTGTCCTAAAACTTTCTTCCTTTTCGCTCACCATTGGCCCTTGATTTTAGGGCACCCCCTCCTCCATTTCATCCTTGCTCGTACATTTCACATACTGTCCCACACGTGATCATCCTTTCTGCAATTCCCCAAACTGCCCCCACCCTTCAATCATTTGTGCCACCCAAAGTTTCATAAAACATGCCCACGTGGGTGCCAACTTCTCAACTCTCAAGGTCAATCCCGTCATTTTCTTGACAGCAACGTGTAGGTTTCTCAAAACTAGGTGTGCCATGTGTGTAGTTTACCCCTTTCCGACCTTTTTCTTCAATCACCCAATTCGGATGCCTCATGCCTGGGATTGGGAAATTGATATTGCCAAGAGTCCACACAATTCTCACCACGACATCGTTTTTCTCTTCCTTCCCTTGTCAATATAATATATTTTCCATAAGTTTCTACATTCCATATAATTGAAAAAAGATAGTAAATCATAGAAAAAAAAAAACATGAATGAATGTTTTTTAAAATAAAAAAACATAAGTGAATGTTAACTTGGTTTCATTTTCCAGGTAATTAAGAAACTGTAGTTTCCATAAAAGAGACAAAAGAAAGTTTTCTGCTTCATATAAGAGAGAGAGGAAAAAAGGGAAGAAAAAGGAGAAGAAGAAGAGAGAGAGAGAGAGCTTTGAGTACAAAGTAAGTTGGCACTCCTTTTTATCATTGAATTCAATCTTAACTTGATTATTATTAGTATATACATTTCTGAATTTTCATAAAAATTTCCATTCCATTCTTCTGCTCCAAAGAACACCTGGGGTTGTTTAACTTTCCTCTGCTATTTTTGCTCTGTTTCTTTTTTTCTTCCAAACACTGGAATAATTTTTAGGTGGTGTGGGGTAACATGATTTATTATTGACTTTAATGCCTTTTCACTTGATTTTGCTTTGAAGTTTGCCAAAAGCTTCTTTCTTTCCTTGTAACAACCTTTTTATTTTGGGGCTCATTATTTTGCTGTTGCAATTATTAACACCTCTCTGCTTCCCCACATTTCATTTCATCTTTTCTCTTATCTTCAAGTTGAAATCTTTTGTGAAGATTTCATTATCTTTATTTCCACTTTTTTTTTGTCCCTTAATCTGACCCAGGCCCCCATTTCCTCACTCTCCTTCCCTTTATTAGCTCTATATTAGTAGCTGCACATGTAAGTGGCTCACTCTTTTGGCCTTTTGTTTCCCCTTATTTTCTTGCTGTTTCAGTTACTTCCTTTAAGATTTGGGATCTGGGTACTTCTCAGATTTAGTACTTTACTCTTACTGGTTCTCAGAAGTTGGTTTTTTTGTATAGAGAGAGAGAGGGAGGGAGAAAGACAGAGATCATGGCAGGAGGAGGAGCTCCGGCAAAGGCAGACGAGCCACAGCCACATCCACCAAAGGAACAGCTACCCAACATTTCTTATTGCATTACAAGTCCACCTCCATGGCGTGAGTTTCTTCAAGTTTTTGTTTTTGTTTTTGTTTTTCTGGTTTTGACAGTTTAGATTCTAAATTCTATGTTAAGTACCTGAGGTATTATGTTTAGAATTTGTGTTGGTTTAAGTGTGTGTGTGATTCTTGTGTGATCCACCGGGGAATCTTTTAGGTAAGGGTTTTGGTATTAGTCATTGTTTTTGGATATGCTTCTTCTGTGAGTTCTTTTTTTTTTTAGCTGAAAGTAAGTAGCTTTTTGGGGTTCTTCTTTCGGCTTAGATACCCCTTTTTGGAAAAGTAAAATGCTACTATTCTGCGAAAAAAAGAAAACTTTCTTTTTAATTTTTGTTTATTTTATATTCTAATTCTGTGAGAATGAGAAAGAAAGGAAAACAGAACAACTTTTTTTATTATTCATGTACTAAGAATGAGATAACCAAAAAAAAAACAAATATTTATTTTTAAAATTCCTTTCCCTTTAATCCACTTTGGTAGCTGAGAATGGTAATTCAAGTTTTATGCTTATTGATTTGGTTAAAGGCAGTCTGAAACGAACTCCTCTCTGTCTATACTTCCTTTTAGTTTAATTTTGTTTAGAATTTTCCTCTTCCATTTGGCATTTTCTATTTGTCTTTCACCTGTTCTTCCTCTCCGCTATCTTCAAATACTGTCTTGACGTGGTTTGAAGATGCATTACATAACTATTGTGGATATGCTTTGACTGTCTATTACGCTAGTAACTGCCATTGGTGCTGGCATTTTTACACTGGCAGAACAAAGCCAGCAACTAATATATAGATATTTTGGTGTGTATTTGATGCAGCCGAGGCCATCCTTCTTGGTTTCCAACATTATCTAGTCATGCTCGGGACAACGGTTATCATTCCCACTTCTCTTGTTCCGCAGATGGGAGGTGGAAATGTAAGGCCTGGAAAAAATAATCTATGTGAAGAATCAACATTTCTTATTTTGATTATGATGTATTTTGTCTGGACATAATAATTTGAATCTTGTTGTTTGAATGGCTTTTACAGGAGGAGAAAGCAAAGGTCATCCAGACACTACTCTTTGTTGCTGGTTTGAACACTTTGCTGCAGTCACTTTTTGGATCTAGATTGCCCGCTGTGATCGGAGGCTCTTATACCTTTGTCCCAACAACAATCTCAATTATCTTGGCTGGTCGATTCAGTGATACTAGCGATCCTATTGAGGTTTCGTGATCCGAACTCCCTTTCTGTTTACTACTATATAAGTCAGTTTGGGGTTGGACTTTCGACTGCTAAATTTGCTTCATATTATGGAAAACAAAACAGGCTGTTAGCTAATTGAAATATTGGACACACTTATCTATCAAATTTGAGTGTAACTAATGTGATACATTTATCCCGATATTTGAAGTATGGTTTAAAAGATGTTTACAATGCATTCTTTTCATTTTTTTTATTAGTAGAAGTTACAGCCCTTTCTCATTGAAAGTACTAGATTCTAGATGCTCCTCTGTGATTATTACTTGAAAATGTAAATACATGGGAAAAAGTCTTATATCTTCTATATTCTAAGCTGCGCATTCCAAAAACAACATTCTGCTTATTGGTTTCTTGTGTGGTTTGCTTACATATGCCATTTCAGAGATTTAAAAGGATAATGCGGGCAATCCAAGGTTCCCTCATTGTTGCTTCAACTCTTCAGATTGTCCTTGGTTTCAGTGGCCTCTGGCGTAATGTTACCAGGTTAGTTGAGAAGTGCTTAATATTTTATGGAAAGCTTGAGCAGCTTAGCCTATATACTTTTCTTTGTAAGTTATTAGTAGCAAAAATAATTGATTTGATTGTATTTTTGGTCCTATGCGTTTAATAGTATTAGTTATTGTAAGCAGATTCAGTTTTTAAATCATACATTCCTGGACTACTATGGTGCTTTTACAAATCTAGAATGAAGTTAGAGACTCTCATAATTAACTCAGTTAATAATGTGGGTTTAATTCTCCATTTTTCAGGTTTTTAAGTCCACTTTCAGTTGTTCCTTTGGTATCTCTTGTTGGTTTTGGACTTTATGAGTTTGGTTTTCCTGGGGTAAATCTTCACTCTAATGATCCAATATGCAAATTCTAACCTGGTCCATTATCATCATCATCACCATGGATGTTGACTATTCTTTCAATGATTAGGTTGCCAAATGTGTGGAGATTGGCCTGCCTCAGCTGATTCTTATAGTATTTATTTCACAGGTAGTGTCTTGAAATTTTTTTAAAGATGTGTAGTTATCCCTCGTATATCTATGTTCTTACATATTTATGATTTTGCTTAAAAAAATTTGTAATCTTACCAAATGATCATTGCCGGTGTGCTTTATTTTGCAGTACATGCCTCATGTGATAAAATCTGGAAAACATGTCTTTGACCGTTTTGCTGTCATATTTTCTGTGGTGGTGGTTTGGATTTATGCTCATTTACTTACTGTGGGTGGAGCTTATAACGGTAAAGCACCAAAGACACAACTAAGCTGCCGCACCGATCGTGCTGGTCTAATAGATGCTGCCCGATGGTGAGTTCATGCTGCATCCTTAGAGCTGTTGTCACCTTCACATTATTCAATTGGTATATAATGCATCAAAATTTTGTTATTTAGGGTGCATTTTCTTAAATCATAGGGTTTCTTTCTAATTTGTTGTCCATCAGATCGGTTGATCACACATTTTTGAGATATGGCAAGTTTTTAAGGCCAGACTGGTGTTTGTGTTCTATCTGAGGATATTCTGCTTATAAGAATTGACATTTTTGGTACATATTGGAAAAAAGCTTGTGATGTATTATAGTTGCCTATTCTGGAAAAGTTGTTAATGTTAGTTATTGAAAAGTGTCAACAGCTTCTGTCCTGGCCTTGCTTCATAATTTAAAAAGTCTTATTGAATTCAATAGAGAATCTAAGGTACAAAAGACAGTCTTTAGACTTGAGTTCGATAACAACCTTAAGATTTCTTTACTAGAATATGATATCATTTGTCAAGAATGGGGAGCACCTTAAGATTTCTTTACTAGAATATTGTAATTGTGCCTTACAAGAATTACGGGTTTGCAGGATAACAATTCCGTATCCATTTCAATGGGGAGCGCCTTCATTTGATGCTGGTGAAGCCTTTGCTATGATGATGGCTTCTTTTGTTGCTCTTGTAGAGGTTTGTTTTCTTCTATTATTTATGAATTTTATCAACTTTAAATCATTTTCTTTCGTCCTGTACCGGTACTTTTGAACTGGAACCTGAATTGAATGTTTGTCATCCCCTTTGGTTCCCCCCATCCTTTCTTCCCTGCTTTCATGTTGTTTCTAATTGACTCACCTCCACTTTCATTTCATTTCTTTTGAATTGTATCAACTGGCGGAAACTTTTCTCATCTTCTCCCATAGGGTTAAAATTATCATTCTTTGGTGATTGAGTTGTTCTGTTTTGCTGTTTGAACAAAAATATTCAAGCAAACTTTTTGAATATTCTTTTGAAAATGAAGTGTTATTTAATAATTTGAAGGCTACTCACGTTTTGTTTTGGCAATGTCATAAACAGTCCACTGGGGCTTTCATTTCGGTGTCAAGATATGCAAGTGCGACTCCAATGCCACCTTCTATTCTTAGCCGCGGTGTTGGTTGGCAGGTAATTTGGATAAGCTTGTTGATTTGTATGCCTGCAATGTGAAGCAATTTTGTAAATTTAAGATTAATATTGAAATTAATGGTCTTATACTCCTTGATCACATGGGATTGGACCAGAACTAACTTTTGTGCCTTAAAATTAAAATTACATGAATTCATGTACACCCAATCATCATCATTCCCAGGACCATGCAATTATCACCTGGATAATTTATAAGACACCCAATCATCATCATTCCCAGGACCATGCAATTATCACCTGGATAATTTATAAGACCTTTGTGAACTTCAGTCATGTTAATACGGAAATTTTATTTTGGGAAGTAACTCTTCTTTTGCCTGCTTTAGGGAGTTGCAATTTTGATCTCAGGGTTGTTTGGAACTGCCAATGGATCTTCAGTATCTGTGTAAGGCTCTGACCACTAATGACCATTATTGCTGGATGGTCTCTTCGATGTTCAGTTAATTGAAACCATAAATTGTATACTGACTCTGGTCTCTTTACAGAGAGAATGCAGGTCTTTTGGCATTGACACGAGTTGGCAGCCGAAGGGTTGTGCAAATCTCAGCTGGATTTATGATTTTCTTCTCCATTCTCGGTAACTTGTTGATTTATGAGATTTGTTTTAAACAGTCTTTTAGCAATTCACTTGAATATTGGTTGCTGAATCAAAATCAATGTGCAGGAAAATTTGGAGCAGTGTTTGCATCAATTCCAGCACCCATTATTGCTGCTCTTTACTGCCTCTTCTTTGCATATGTCGGTAAGTGTCTGATTTGAACTGTTAACAGGCAAGCATGTGGATATATGATTTGGCTTAAGATGTTTCAAGTATTGATATATTCTACTATTTCCTTATGCTTTTTTAGGTTCTGGAGGCCTTAGTTTTCTTCAGTTCTGTAACCTCAACAGCTTCCGTACAAAGTTTATATTAGGCTTCTCTGTGTTTATGGGCTTATCTGTGCCACAGTACTTCAACGAGTATACTGCAATTAATGGTTACGGTCCAGTTCACACAGGCGCAAGATGGGTATTGATACTGAATATTTCAAACTTTTAATATGCAAGTATATCTGCTTTATAATCATGTTATAGTTAACTGGATGGTATTGACAAGGACTTCTTAATGCATGTTTTGACAGTTCAACGACATTGTAAATGTTCCTTTATCATCTGAAGCATTTGTGGCGGGTTGCGTGGCATATTTCCTCGATAACACATTGCATCGCAAGGACAGCTCAATAAGGAAGGACAGGGGTAAGCACTGGTGGGACAAGTTCCGGTCGTTCAAGGGCGATTCAAGGAGTGAAGAATTTTATTCCCTCCCCTTCAATCTAAACAAATACTTCCCATCAGTGTGATGATGTATATGACTATGAGGTGGTGAGTTGAAAAGGCGGTTTTATGAAATAATTGCCTCCTTCGCAATGGCCCCTTGTGGATCACATCTTACTATCACCAACCATTAAATTAAATTAATCCCTGTTGTGAATTGTATTACACGCTATAGCAGTATAACATAGTGTTCCTTTATAGAGTTGGCTTAGAACATTAATTGAATTATTGTTTTCTTTGTAAATCCAACAGAGATGTGGATTTGAAGTAGCAATGAAGCAGTTTTAATGCCTCTGTTCAGTGCATGTTGTTCCATTGTTTGCTTGATAAATATCATTCCTGTATCAGCTCTGCATTATTGACATTATAGGAGGTGCATTCTAGTGATCTGATGATGGATACCATTACCATCTGTTTATGAAGCCTGATGGGTGTTCTTCATATATATGTGAAGGAATATATTTCTGTTATTGTTTTGAATGGATTGGAATGAGGTTATAGGCAAAATTCCTTTGGGTCTAGAAACAAATGGGTAGGGGCGAGGGGAACTGAGCAGAGTAAGCATTGGTTTGCTTTTTGGGATTTTGGATTCTGTTGGAATATGTGTCAGTAAATGAGGCTGCCTACATTTATCGTTTATGTTTGTCCTACTTAGAGACACAGTCCTGTCGTGCTGTTGCTAATGCATCAGACAAAAGTGGAGAGGAAATCAGAACAAGATTACATGAAGCTTGTAACTTGTAATGAAGTCTTGCAATTTGAGGATTACTAGTAATTGACTAGTAGTACAAAATTCATTATCCCATTTAATTTTCCAAGAGAATCTACTAACTTCCATTCAACTGCTTTATCTTATTAAGCTTTGCATCTCAGACAAACTCACCCCCTTTTCCTTTGGAGCAAATTCGACCGTACTCACCATCTTAAGCTTTTCAATGATAATATATTGCCATACATGTAACATGTATATGAATCATGATGATGGTAGTAATTAGAATCTGAAAGATTTGCATCCAACCTAAAAAGAAGATATCATCATCATTAATCCTTAGATATAATATAACCCACATTCACAAAACTTGAATGTAAGCATATATTTCAGCTTAATCTATCCACAAAAACATTCCATTTGTTTCCCAGTACATCATTTTTAGGTTTCAGCTATTCAATTTGATGACAAGGCTATGTAAGTATATTATGGTCAAACAAGCAAATTCTGAAACATCATTTAATAATCTAAATTTCAATTATCAGAATGAGAGATATATATGGTTTACGTTATCAAAACATTGTGAGGTGAGCTGAAAGATACATATATGGTTTACGTTATCAAAAACGAGGTGCTTCATTTGTTTTCTTTTGGTCTAAAACCTGTCCTGCTTGACACAATACAGTATAAAACAAACAACAGATAAAAAGTTAAGCAGGAAAGCAACTCTTCCTTATTTCATTAATTCTGTCTTATCTCTTACTTAATTATGCTTTCTTATATTTACTTGGTGCAGGCTGCTGATGGCTCTATTTGACTTGTGCTTGGTTTTTACTTAGGTGAATATTCTTTTCTTTTGAGCTTTGCTTTGCTCAACAAAGTATATATAATAATAGATATTTAAGCAAAAAAAAAAGTGGTTTCTGAGACTTTAAAAGTTGCAGGAGCTTAATAATGCAATATGCAAAATGCTGCAAAAGCAGATACGATTTGATATTGGAGAAGCTTCGCTTTGTGCTGGTCCTAAGTAAATTAAGACTTTGTGATTTTAGTGCTCCATATATTGGTCAATGAAGATTTATTTAAACAAATTAAACCCTGTCCCTCCCATTAAACTTTATAGGTATTATCAGTCTATAGTTAAGTTAAACAAGTGCTCAGAGAATCTCAAAATCCACACACTCTTACTCTTACTTTTTAGCACTGCTCAAAACCATATCCATCTTTTTCTATTTTTATTAAGAAAGCATTTAATTTCATCCCATTCACAGCACTTGTATTTACCATCAACCTTTTTTTTAGAAAATGGCATTAATTAAATATAAATAAGGAAAGTTTATCAAACCAAAAGATCATTATTGTGGTGCTACTAATCATGTATACAAAGTAGGATTATGCTCTTTACAAGGATCTTAGCAACCTTGATTATTGTTTTCTGCAAATTCAAATTCAAATCAAATTGTTCCCAACTTGGAAAGCACATATATACAAAATCACCCAACTCACACAAACATTCCCTCTATTGTTTAATCATAATTAAACATCATCTACCCTACAAACCAAACTTATGAGAGCAAAAAAGCAAGAAGAATTTTGGAGTTTTGCTAAATCTCTTCTATTTTCTAATACCCTCCATATTGGACACTAAGCTAATTTTCTTGCCTTATAAGCACATATAAGCTGAAAGAAACAAAGACATCTTCTTACCAGAATCCTGAAACTAGTCTAAAATGTTGTTTGGTGAAGGGAGGTGTTGGTTAGAAATTCAAATATAAATGCCAGGTAGTGACAATATGGGACCCTTCAATATGTTGTTCCCATTCACTTCAATTCATGAAAAGGAGGAGGAGTTCAATGCTACCCACTACTTTTTTCTTTTTTCTTTTTAATACTCAACAATCAATAGGATTCAAATTAGTATATTAATGTCTGATTTTTTCCATAGAATATGTATGGATGTACAGATTCTGTACAAAACAAGTTAAGATATTTCAGGCAATAATTTAATGGGTATAGTATAGTCCACCAGCTTTGGCCATATTTTGCAGAAGGGAGGGAATAGGGATGCTGAATTATTATTTAGGAGAGTACCAAACTCTTCCACATGGTTTCAGACATTTTAACCATTAAGAAATGTCATCCAGGATTTGGGGTCAATTAATTATATTACTAACTTTTTTCTTCACTTAAGAAAAGAAAAGGTTTCAAAACTGACATTAGACCTCAAGTTCCAATAGGGTTTTCAACTATCCATGGATTTAACAAAAATAAAAGCTTCAAGATATCCTGATGATGATCATGAAGAAGGATTACTATGTTGTTGTCTTTCAATTGAACGTAAGAATAATGGTCCCTTTCCCAGGTGGATTTTGTGAGATGTTGATGCTTATAATTTGTGTATTCAAAACAAAAACAATCTGAGATATTGCTTTAGCAATTAGCATAATCACATATAATTCATTTATATAGATGCTCATTAAATATTGAAGGTTGATCAATTAAGAAAAGCTGTTAAAATATCTTCTTGGCTTTCCTTTGTATCAGTCTTTTTTTCATCAATAAATTTTCTTTTGCCTTCCAGAAGGGAAAAAAAATCGATTAAGAAAAGCTTGTGATTAGATTTTGGAAAGTACAATTTGGCATGTGATTAGATTAATTAATTTAGTGAAAGCTAATCTCGCATGTTGGTATAGCAAAACTTTTCTATCATCTAATTTCTGGAGAAATAAGTAAATATATATATTGAACATGATCTAACTTATTTATCCACATTTTTCATATATAATGGTCTTACTTCTCGTCTTCTATAAATAAATAAATATTGCCAAGTTGAGGGCAAAGCTAGTGTAAGGAGTTAAATATATAATAGTAATACAGTGGAACTTGTATGTAATTAATTTAATATACATGCGACAGACAAACAGATCTTGCTTACAAATTAATTAAAGCAGTTATTGTTTAGATTATTAGAAGATCAAAGTCAGAGTTAAAAACTAAATGAAAACAATCTTGCTTGTTATATAACGTATTGTTAAGGATTCACGTGTTAGGGAACATCCACATCATGGGTTGTTAGAGTACCTTATAAATATGAAGGACTTAAGAAATCATTAGTCTAGACTTTTAGGTTCGGGTTGGTGTTCGGCATGTATATGGGCCGTTTGGTGGGCCTTGTTGAAGTAGACAGGACTCAGGTTCCTCTCCCAACAAGTGGTATCAGAGCTTGGTTAGACTCGATCAGTGTGGTCCATGAGCACGGTGAGACTGGTGTGACCATCCAGGGGTGTGCAATTGTGGAGTGTTGGGCCCTCGCACTCCACGGGTCAAGTCTTGGATGATCGGTAATTGGCTTAAGACTTGACAGGTTGGGCCGCACGGGGAGAGATGAGGACTCACAAGTGAATCGGAGGAGATTGTTAAGGGATTCACATGTTAGGGAACATCCCACATCATGAAGAGATGGGTTGTTAGAGTACCTTATATACACAAAGGACCCAAAAAATCATTAGTCTAGACTTTTGGGTTCGGGTTGGTGTCCGGCATGTATATGGGTCGCTCGATGGGCCTTACTGAAGTAGACAGGGCTCAGGTTCCTGAAAATGGGCCTTTCACTACTCTTTAATTTATTTTCTTATCTTCAAGGGCTCTTTAATTTATTTTCTTATCTTCAAGGGCTAGCTAGGTATATATGTTTCTTTCTATTGGTCTTATTTAATGTATGATAACTATATATAGATAGATTGTTTTTTTGAAGTAATATATATATAGATTGTTAATTAGGCCATATATATAGCTAGGAATAGTCAATTTCAAAAGCATATCAATAATATATAGAATAATTGGCATAGTAATAAAATACCAAATCTAATACAATGATAGTTACATAACATTCTGTGGTTTAGAGTTGATATCTTTTTGTAAAATCATAATCAAAACCTGAGAGAGTGGGTGGGAGGAGGAAAAGGAAAAGCAGGGAATAATGAGAATTATTGATGATGGGCCAAATTAATAAAAAGATGAAAAGTGAGGAGATTTATGTAAGATTTGGTGTTAATTAATCTTGGGGTGACTTGTGTGAAAGATGAAACAAGCTTAGAGAGGGAGAGGGCTGAGGGAGGGACCAAAAAGAAAGAAATAGTGAGTGATGAGATTGAGATTTGAGGACAGAAAAATCTGGCAGGGTAAGTGCCCCCACAAGTTGAGCCCTATGATGAAATGTAAAATGTTCCCAAAATGAGGAACCAGGCATGGAAATTGGAAACTCCCTTCATTCAACACAATCATGCCTTTTATATATAACCTGTTTTTGTTTTACCTCACACTGCCTCAGTTTGTGCTTAAAAAGTACACACCCAAATCATGCACAGTCAAATCAAACTCTGCCCAAACCATTTTTGAGGTTTCTTTTTATCCGGCAGTCACCAACAGCATCTTCGCCCTTCGCATCATCATCAACAACAACAACCCTTTTTAAGGTTTCCTATTGGTTAGTTTTTTTGGGAAAGAAGAAGCCTAAATTTGGAATGGAAAAGGAAATCCTTGAAACATTGCCAAGCCCTCCCCATATTTATGGAGATGAGTAGATAATACTACAAATTAGTACTAGTATCTAATTTTACTAGAACTTTGGTAGTGCATTTTTAAAAAGATCATATAATAATGGGTTTATATAATACACCGTCATGGTGGAGTTTAGCAGATTGTACAAGCGGGTCTTGAAGGGTGATATGTGTCCCATAGGAACTGAATTGAAATATTTAAAATTTAATTAATTCAGAAAATGAACATGTGTCAACTCCACAACCCGCTTGTGAAGTCCAATATTTACACCGCTGGAGTATCAAATAATTACCCTATAATAATATTGAAATTAAAAACAAGAATAGAAGGCACATGGATATATCACTCATTGGTTTCATATATACTGTTTTGCATGATTTCATTGTGATGGGAATTTCTTGATGGAAAGAATTGAAAGAGAAATACTAAATGCATATATACATGCATGGATGCCATCCAAGCATGCATGTTTCTCACGCAAGCTTAATTTGAGAAAGTGAAATTCAAATTGAACTCTTTTGGAATACACAAGGAAATGCATTCACTTATTCTTCACTCATACTCAAACTCATCCAATAGTAAATTCCTTTCCCTTCCATTGACAATTGAAAGCCTCAAATGATAACAAAATACTAAACCTTTGTCATGTTGACTAGTTGGTTATTGATGTTGAGATCTCAAATAAAACTTAAAACTCCTCTCATATGCAATCCACTTGAAGCAAATGATTCCTTTGACATTAGAGTAATATACAAAATCTAATCTAAGACATCTAAAAGCAAAGGAATAGTTTCATGATCATATAGGGGTGACGGGTGGGTGAGGCCCAACTAAAAAGAAAGAAAAAGCACCACTCTTTCTCGCACGGCGTCAAGAAAAAGGGTTTAAATTGCTTTGGGCAAATTGGATTCTTCTTTTGGGAAAACCTTTTGCAATGTAACGCACAAAAAGAAAAAGAAAAAGAAAAGGAGGGCCTATAACTATAAGGAAAAAAAAAAAAGAGTAATAAATATCACCATCTCTCTCCCTCAGAGGCAGCCACGCTAGTCATAATGTGGCAATGGCCTCTTATATTAAGTCTACAATATGTATTTGTATTTGGGGCTGCGAAAAAGAAAAAGCGGGGCCTTTTTCCCACGCCCGCACAGGCAATTTCATCACGCCTCATTGCCCCATGAATGGTCCATCGCTGCGTCACGCCCAAATATATATTGGGACCTTAACTTAATTTGCTGTTTAATATATGTATGTATGCGATTCCCTCAATTATGATTATTGCCTTTAAATGGGATTAACTTATTGCGTTTAGACCCCAATTAAGATAATTATAAATTTATAATGCTTTTGTATATGAATGGATGAGGCGAGATTTACAGGGTAAACCAAGCTTAATTTGCAACTTGATCACATCAATAAGTAAACGCTAGTGATTAAAATGCTTTTATCTATACACTACACATCTAATCGACATTGTTTTTTTATATTATAGTTTTCGATAAGACGGTTATAAATTACTACTAGTATAGTATTAATTAACAACAATATATATGTAGTTTTTAGAATATTGTTTCAACTTGCATTATATAAATATTAAGCTAATGAAGATTCTTTGATGGAGGGAACTAAACTAGAATATAATCTTACCAACATTTCCAATAATAATAAGATGAACCATTAAGAATTTGGAATAGAGGGGGTGTATCATGTATGTAGGTATTTTCTCTTCTCAGCAATTTTAATTTTTTCATTTTTAATTTAATACTATTGAAAAAGAAATTGTAAAACCATAGAGTTGACACGTGTGATATAGGCTAGTATAGTCTTAGTCCACATGTATATATCCATAGATAACCGTCCATTCCCAAGAGGAAATGTTGGATAATCTTTAGCTGACGCGGCAGTCTTACAGCCTCTGCGCAACAGTGCCTGTTTTTAATGTTCAAAAACTTCAAACTTGTAAAATGGTGGACCTCTTCTTTCTCGTAATAACGCTTACTAAATTAAATGCTTTGGGTAACGCTCTTAAGACTTGTTGAAATTACTGAAAAAATTTAAAACTGAAAGAAGAAGAAGAAGAAGAAGAAAAAAAAGAAAAGGAAAAATCAGGTGCTGGGTGTGGCCATGGTTTCCCCTTGACCCTTTTAGAGACAACCAGTCACAGCTCACCAAATCATTGCATGTTAGGCCCAACACTTGTATTAAAATTACCAAATTCCCCACTTTATTCCCACCTCAAATGACTCTGCTACCCTTCTTCTCACTCCTTAATCCTTATATATAAAGATTACCCAAAAGTTTTTTTGACATCAAAGCTGGTGGTTGGCTTTGGCTATAAATTAACACACACTACTTTCACCATAAATAATATTTCTCCTCTCTTCTTCCTGATTTTCTCTTATTTATAGCAGCTTTGGTTTGAAGAAGAAGAAGAAAAAGGAAGGGAAAATGGGGAACTGCCAAGCAATAGATGCAGCAACTCTGGTAGTTCAGCACCCAAGTGGGAAAGTAGACAAGTTTTATTGGGCAATGAGTGCGAGTGAGATTATGAGGATGAACCCTGGTCACTATGTTGCTCTTCTTATCTCCACCACCTTGTATCATAATTCCAATAACAAAGATAACTGTCCTAACAGCAACAATAACAATAATAATAATGTTCGGTTAACCAGGATTAAGCTTCTGCGCCCCACCGATACTCTTGTTCTTGGCCAGGTTTACAGGCTCATCACCTCTCAAGGTATATCTCTATATGTATTCTACCTGCAATTTCATTTTTCTTCTTTCTTGTCTTGAAGATTGTATATATATAGTATCTGATTTTGAGTTTTATGTCTGGCTTTTAGAGGTTATGAAAGGATTGTTGGCTAAGAAACATGCAAAGTTGAAGAAAAACCAGCCAGATTCTGCAGACAAGCCATATGACAAGGCTGCTCTTAGGCCAGAGGCGGTGCCACCAAGATCTGAACCTGATTATAACGAAATTAAGGTGAATTTCCTTTAATTAGCTACCACTATAAACTGCATATATATATTTTTTTAGTTGGCTAAGTAAGAACCTGCTATAATCATTAATTTTTTTTAAATTTTACTGTGGATCATCATTGGTATCTGTACTGCATGTGCTTGCAGTTTAAAGCTTTATTTTCAACATTACAACAATATTTCAGAATAATTATTATATTAAGTTGCCTTGGTTTTCCATCTTTTACATTTTGTTCTCAATTAGTTTCCAAGTTGAGCATAAATTTAGGATTTAGCTAGGAAATTAGAGCAATTCTGATCAGAACAAGATTTCATTTCACAACAATATCAAATCAAACTGCTTCAACTTTTTTTTTCTTTCTATTATTAATGTTGGGTGATGATCAGCATATGATAATTAATAAGAAATGTTTAAGTTTGGACTTAATTTGGATATACTATAATTGCATCATGTTCTCTCAAATTTCCAGATAATTAAGTAACTTTTTTTTTGGGTTCTGAATTCTGATGATAGTAATTAAAAAAAATGGTGCAGGTGAGCAAAAATGAAAGGCAGCGAGCGAGATCAACATCATCAAGCAACTCTGCCGCCAGATCAAAAACATGGCAGCCTTCATTACAAAGCATCTCAGAGGCTGCAAGCTAAGGATGTCATGTTTCAGGTTTTGCCACATGCGCACTGCACAGCAGACACAGACAGAGAGGAACAACACACTTGGCGATCAAATCCAGCCTCCTTTTTAACCTGTAAAAAGCAATTACATCAGTTTTCTCACTTTAGGGATGAAATTAAGGCCAGCAGAAAACTTTCTTCAAGGTGCAGATCTGAGCAATGCCATATGTTTGTACATCAAAAAGGGTGAAGAAACCCCAACAATTGTAATCCACCTCTGTTACTGTTATGTGATGAAAATGAAATCATCAGAATATTATTTCCTAATAATAATAATAACATAGCAGATTAATTCATGACCCCATTTCTACTTTATTATATAATTCTTAATCATCTAGTATATTGGAAAAAGCTTAGTTTTTTTTTTACTGTAGTGAACATATCATGATCTTACAATTAATGTGCACAAAGAGTCTTGCAGCCATAAAACCACTGTTGATTAAAAAATCCTCAAGGTAAACAAGGCTCCTCTTCCTTGTTTAATTACCTATTAAGAAACAGTTTAATCTAATCTGACATGGGTGCATTTCTTTTTTTTTTTAACAGAGCTTATGTAATTAGAATAAATTAGTGTAAACATTAATTAAGGTGCCATGTTTGAGGAATATGTAAGTAGCAAATGTCAGCAATAATTGTTAGAGCAGAGCTGGTAGGACTTGGGAGGTTGGCCAGATATCAATTCTGGTTGTGTACTAATACTATATATATAAATAAAACTAACTAGCTAGACCAATAACAAATAACATAATACAAGGAATCAAATTCAAGGTCATAAACCTAATAATTGCTTTCTATATATTCAAACAGGACCATTTACTTTTCATATATAGTACTAAATAATGGTCCATAACTAATTAACTGGTGAAAGAGATTATATTATCACAAGTACAGATACCAGATCATAATGTCCTTCCATCGACCGACTTTGCTATACCATATATTTACTGCTTGGGAACCAATGGCTTTTTTTATACTACCATTTTTTTTTTCTTTTTGGTTATGAGAGATAGAAGATATTAATCCGTGAACTAGAAAGTTGGTGGTGGTGGGCAGGCAATGGCATTTTGCATTTTGCATTTTGCATTTTGCATTTTGCACAGAGAGGAGCCAGCAAAGAAGCATATAAAGTGGAGGGATCGGAATTATTATAGGGTAATGTGAGTTTTTTGGTTGCTACAAAAGGAGTGACTAATTTTGAAAGCATTTGCTCAAGGGTTATGGTGGGACATATTACAAGACTAGCAGTAATCATAAGGCATGTACATTTTTGACTTTGAAACACCCCATCATACCATCATACTTAAATCCATTTCCGGCCCATTAAAAGAAGAGGAATCTTTTTCTTTCCTAATAATCAAATACCATTCCTATTAGTATTAGTATTAGTATAATTCCCCAACAAAATCCTTGCCAAAAACTCAAAGAGCAAGACAGACCGACCAAATTAAGCTTCTAAAAAGCAAAAGATGCCTTAATCTTTTTTCTTTAACAAGCTAATCACTAGCTAACAATAAAATTTAATGCTCCACTTGACTTCACTCAAAGACATCCCAGTGAAGACAACTGCAACCAACTTAGATTAGGAATAGGAGTCATGCACAATATTCTTTAAGCATGAAAAACTTGGTTATACTTGTATGATGATTCGTCCAACTTTGGTTAAATTAAAACACACGGGATTCTTTCTCTGCCTGGACTGTGGGGCATCATGGGCCATCAACTGTTTCTGTTTGGCAATTGCCATTAATCTACCAAAATTTGCAGCCTCATACAAATTTTGTCTCTGTTAAAAACAATTCACTTAAAAAATCACTAGTATTTTGGTTTTGGGCATACATACCATACGTGATTGATTGAGCCTTGAGGGGTCTGACACAAGGGTGAAGCTTCGTAATAAATGCTTGAGAATAACAGGTTTCAATTGAATGGTTGGTATTAATGGGGTAGCTCAAATTTCAACAGAGACATCCCCCTCTCTTTATTACACAAAGAGACTTTTACTTACAGATTTGTTTGCAAAGACAGAGGAAGCAGATGTTGGGAGATGATCACATTGACTGATATTGTCATGCAACTTGCATTGCTTACATTCAAAGTATATGAAAGAATGGATACCTACCATTACCAAATACCAATACCAATTATTATTATTGCTCATAGTATGCAAAAAGTGTGTGTCAACAAATTAACTAGTAGTATTTCATAGGCTGAAGAATTGACCTCAGAAATTGGCAATCATCACATGTTTTAAGATATTAGTAGTAGTATATTTCACTGTTGTTGTAATCAATGTTCGGGGCTCTACTTATTTAAACTCTGCTTTGATTCGATTCGCATGAAACATTCCTCTATACAAATTGATAAGTGTGAAAACAATGGGTTGATGAAGTTGGTCCCTTCATTTAAAGCGTATTACCAAGTCTTCAATGGTTATTCTTGAATCAGAATATTCAAGGCTGCAACATTTATTACTATGCAACAGCGCAGTAAATCTGTCCTTTGCAGCCCAGCCGCTTCCTTTGAACAAAAAGGAACATTCCGATTTTATGTATAGCCTCTAAGTCTTGCCTTGTTTAGACTTTTGGTATATGCCAGACTTATGGAGGCCCAAACCTCATGAAATTTTAGATGTGAATGAAAATTCTAAACATGATTCTCAATATATTTTTTTTGGCCATGGCATGGCACAATTGACAATTGAAACAAAATTTCAAAAAGGATATTTGAGTTTGAAAGATATAGATATATATCTAGTGTAGTGGCTAGTGTCATCGAACATCTCTAATCGGTACCTGAGTTAGGAAATCTCTAAGCTCTATGTTGGATATAAGTTTGAGACATTTCAAGGGATTTAATTTCTGTAACAAGTAATACGATATACAAGTTTTAGGATAAGATTTAGACAGAGCATCATCGTTTAGACATCCAAGATACTAAGTAACTCAAACTGGAGAAGCAGTCATGACATTCCTTTCCTTGGTTGCTGCAGCTCTCCTCACCAAAATGAAAAGGTCGGTTGATGCCAAATATGTCGTGGCATGAGATCGAGCTCCGAGAGAGGCCTGCAAGAGAGCAAACCGTTAGAAAGAGATCCCCCTGTGGTGTTTGAGAGGGAATCTCCTCCGACGGTCAAGTCAGTGAGGTCCACTTTCAGTGTGATGTGAGTATGGTGGAATGTGATATCACATAGAGAGCATAGTGAATATCATATGACATAATGAATATAATAAGCCATAGCTTAGCTATTTATATACCTCAGAGACTTGGGCTT
This sequence comes from Corchorus olitorius, assembly GCA_001974825.2. Lineage (NCBI taxonomy): Eukaryota > Viridiplantae > Streptophyta > Magnoliopsida > Malvales > Malvaceae > Corchorus > Corchorus olitorius. The sequence goes on along the minus strand of AWUE01018757.1, from coordinate 5,534 downwards.
ATTTGGCCAGTGGGCCTTGTGCCCAAATCTGATGGTGATCAACAAGGTCAATCATGCATTCTATTGGCCTCTCGACGACGACAAACCAGATTTAACATGCACAAAAGATGATAAGATTAAGGTGCTTGAAGTGCAGCAGAGGATTGATTATTCACCATTTTCCTGTCAAGAGTGTTAAAAACCAAAGGTTGAATCATGGGAGATTGGGGGCTAATGTTTAACCATCCGTTTTAACAAGGAGGCTGTTTTATTAGTAACCAACATAATCTTATGTTTATCCATTTTTGCTACTAGTAAGTAAGCTCGAAAGAAAGGCAAAATGGTGATCCAAAGTAAAGAAAATCCAAATTCTATGGAAAGAGTGGGCTTAGCATCCAATTGGGTTATTTTGACTTGTCCAATATGCTGAGGGAAAGGAAAAATAAGTGATGAACAAGGGAAGAAGACAAAAAAAAGAAACCAAGGTCTAAATCAATATGAGAGATTACCTGAATGTGAAGAGAAATAAAGATTTCATATGTTTGGAGAAAGTTAAAGAAGAAAGACTTTGATTAATTTGATCTTATGCTTACATTATACACATCCTGTTTAAGTAATTGATGTCTAGAAATCTAGAATACACAGCTTTGATAAATAACTGGAGCTTGATTAGATCAAATGAATATATCTAAAAATCTTTTATGTTAACAGCTGTAAGCCCATATTTAGCCTTCCTCTATTAAGAACAGCAGGTTGTTTGTAGTATTATATTAAGGAGAAGCATAAATATTTGTTTTCCAATAAGTGTTTGGGAGATGACAATCCAAGTCAGAGTTGTGATTATGTGTTTCAGAAGACAGACTAGTTATCTTTTTCTTTTGTTTGGGAATTCTTAGTACAAAACAAATACAAAACCTCCTCTCTGCTGCTGAATAACATGGGAATGGGATGCTTTTTCAATTGGGAAAACCATCCACTTTCTTATCATCTCTGATTCTGTATAATGCAGTAGCATATGTATAAAACACAAGACACCCTAAATCACCAAAATGACAGCTACTATATTAACATAAGACTCCTCAAATAAGAAAAAAAAAAAATCAAAGCTTCAAATCATAGAACTAACTAATATGATATTTTCTTGGGATACATATATCAACATAGTTTTATTGAAAAGGACTGAACACCAACATTTTACCTTTATCAATTCAAAATTCAAAGCTCACACACAAAACTTGTTCAATTTTTTCCGGATGACAGATGACATATATACTACTATATCACACAACAAAGGCTGTTCATGTATGCTTGAAAAGTTGAAAACAGAAATTCTAGGCCACAGTAGTAGTGTTCTCAGTCACTCCCTTGACTTCCTCATGCTTTTGGCTGTCAAGTTGGCTGAAGTTGCCCTTCTGTTTGAAGAGTTGGGTGTGGTGATGCCTGCAGTATAGACGCTGTTCGTGAGCCACGTAGTTTGATGGGCTGATCACACACCCTCCATGGCTGCACCTGAAACAAGTCCTATGATACGAGGTTCCATCAACTGCCACCTGACGACACATATATGAAACCTTTGGACTTAGAGGTATGCCTATGAGGAGATTCCCCTTCCCCATCAAATAATTTACAAAATGCATTGTCAACAACTTTCCTATTTTTTCAACTTCATATCTTAAATTGGTTTAAAAATTATTCTTTCATGACACCATCGAATGAGATTAGGACTCTGTGTGATGTTACAGAAGTTGATGACAAGAATCTTTCAATTTTTGTACTGAAAATTGATATAATAAAATGCTATGAGTACCTTTTCAATTGGGTACACAGTTTTCTTGCAAGCAACACATTTTTCTTGTGTTCCAGCAAACAAGCTTGAAACTCTGCTGTTGGTGACCTGCAGAATTCCTCTCAGAATAAGCACCAACTTAGGCATAAAAACCCTAAAGGATCATTATGGGATGATTTAATATCTAACACATAAATTCTATACAACATCAAATTGTGCAACATGGGACAGTGGGGTTACCTGGTCTGCTGATCGCTCTACCCTAACAGTTTTGGGGGTTCCTGACAAAGATAAGGTAAAAAACATAAGCAGTCAGTTTGGGTTGAAGCACAAGTAACAGGAGAGGAAATAAGCCAAAAACCAATTTATAAGCAAGTAATGAAGCACCTTCAAAACTTTTATCCAAGCTGCCAGTCATCTTAAACAATTGATCAAAGTGAGGCTTGCAATACAAGACACCCTCAAAGGAGCTATAATTAAATAACTGCAAATTAAAGAAGAACAAAAGGATGAGCAGCAAACAACTTATGTTTATACCAATAATCCAGAAGGCATAAAAAGGACAAAAAGGTCTTAGATATAAGCATTGATAGATTTCATTGCTGTTGCATTTGTCCAGACTCTACAAACATGCAAAAGGACATCAAATGTTATTCATTTTAAGACTCGATCGGGAACATTCCTGATTGTACCATAAAACTATGTGATTCTTGGGGTTTGGCCATAGTCTTTTACGGTTTATGATCAGCATATTTTTCCTTTACATGTATAGTCCTTCCTTAAAAAAGCCCATTTCAAAACCACAAATAGTAAAACCTACACCTACTCTGTAGTTGGTAGAAAAATGATGCAATATGATAAGATCTCAAAACCACAAATAACAAGTTTGGAGGCAGTTTAATTTGATTTTTAACAAAGGCATAAAAATCGTAAGAAAGAAGCATTAAACCTATCATAATGACCAGATGAAACTTAATCAACCGTTCAGAATTGAATATTCATGAACAAGGCTGTTTTTCCATATTATGATGAGTAAACAAAGGAGACAGAGGATTGAATAAAAACTTGAGCCATGTAAGGTAAACAAGTAGTACTAAATTAGTGATCCCAAGCGAAACCCCAGATGTAAAAATCCATAAATATATAAGAAAAAGTAAACAAAAGGCATGATCAATGATCAAATCAAAGGAAGCACCAAAAATATTGAAAAAACTCAAACCATTTCAAAGGTTGAAAGTGTTGATATATAGAGATATATAAGAAGAGAAAGAAAAAAAAAAAAAAGTACCTTAAGGGTACGCTTGCAATGGTGGCAGCGGAAGCAAGCTTTGTGATAGACTTTGTTGTCAGCAGTGAGTTGATCAACTAAGTAAACAGTTTTTTCACATGCCTTACACTTCTGGGTTGTCCCTCCAAACGCAAAGCTTGCCATCCTCTCTCTTTCTCTTTCTCTTTCTCTTTCAGATCCTGAATTGATTAATTTCCTTTTTCCAAACTAGTACAAAATATTTGAATTGGAATGTTAAAAGAAAGAAGAAAGACTTTAAGACCGGAGACAAGACCTTTTCCGTTTCCAAACAAAACCTCTCTTCTGCTTTTCTAATTTGTAATTTGTTTGTTTTTGTCTCTTTCTAATTTTGATTTATTAATTCAAAATTCAAAAACAAAATTCTTGCGTTGTTGTTGTGTCTGCGATTACAGCTCAGCCTCAGATATATTGAAGTCGGTCTTTGCGTAGACTTTTTAGACCAATAACATGGGCTAGCTCTACATTTTGTTGAGGATAATACTGTCATTTGGTTTGGTTAATTTTTTTTACCATATATATATAATAAATCGCCTAATTCTTTCTTACTTTAACCGAAGTGTATTTGGCTTTAATTTGTTCAGTTCAGACTTGAGAGTTGAGAGTTGAGAGTTGAGACCACCAATGACCAAACCGAAACAAGAGTAGCAGTAACTCCTCAAGTTCAAAGATTCGGACAAAATCGCGCCTCTTTCCATCTTGGGAATTCCTTGTACCACTCTCTCAGAGAGCGCGTAGGTGCGTTTCTTGGCTGCGCCTGCTGGTAAATGGTAATCACTAATTACCAATCGGTTTTTACCAATTGTATTCCCAACTTTATGACTTAGAATTGCGCCACAACATAATTTGTAGTAGTACCCAAATAAACAGAGTAAGCTAGCCTCATTTCTCAACACTCCTCCACAACCAGCGGGTACGGTACGGGATATAATAAAGCAATTACTTGATCAAAAAGAGATTAAAACGAAATAATAGGAAAATGAAAAACCCTTTGAATGGTGTACTGTGTAGTACAGGTAGGGTGTAGTGAAGGTGGAAGTGAGATTACAAAGATTGATGGGAAAGGTAAAATATTACTACAACATTCTCAGTGTAAAAAGCTCAAATATACACTATCTATACTTTTAGACTTTTAGTACAAAAAAGGTGGGGGATTTGGATTGTTTTCACCAAAAAACAAAGAAAAAAGAAAGATTTCCGAGGATTAAGATTAAGATATGAGGAGAGTGCGCAGTGGTGGTGTGCTGGTGTGGGTCATGGGTGTGAAGTATGATTCCATTGTCCTATAATTAATTTGTCATTTATTATACAAAATAAAATAATATGTAACTATATACTATTTAGGTGACAGATAGATTAGACTTTAGAGACAGTGCATGCACGACCAACACCTTCAAATTTTAAATCTTAAATAAACAATAGCCATTCCATTCAAATTACCAAATTACTCAATAGGCTACCAAAAAGTCATTGTTCAATATTGTTAGCCATCATCGTCTCTCCCTTTTTCTTTACACAAAAAGGAAAAATACATGTTGCCTCTCTACCTAAAACAATTTTGAATTTCTATTTTCTTATTTTTTTGGTAGAAACTGGAATTAGATAGATGAAATTTAAGTGTTTACAAGGTTGGGTGAAAAAAGACCCATTACATCATCCATAAAGATATTAAAATAAGAGTTCGGGATACAATCAAAATGAAGGAAATGATTCTCGGAAATTCTTCCCAAATTAGCTAAGCCATCAGCAAGTCTATTGATGGACCAAATCTGCAAGTGAACAGAGTTAGTTGAAGTAATAAAATCCTAGAGTAATCCAGGTGTCGAACCCACAGAGAACAATTAATCTCTATTATAATTAATTCTATCAAAGAAAGAAATTAAGAGAAATTATCACAACAATTAGAAACTAAGAGCAATTGAATTATAAAAGCAGAGAACTAAATAAGATGTGAAGACAATAATTGGAAAGCTTAGGGCTTCAGGTTTCACCTAATTGGGAAATTACTACCTAACCTATGAATTAATTTGATGCTAAATTAGAATAGAATTACACCTAATTACCTATGTGCTCCGTCAAGTCTACACAGGAATACCTAACTAATTAGATTCACTATCCGTCGATGTCAACCTAATTAACTAGATTCATTAAGAACAAGTAATTATTCACCTATCAAATTAGCCTAAGATTCATGTCTGATCTAGCCTAATTTGTCTATTTCCCTAGTACACAGATTATGCTTCTCCTGTCAGTTCATCACACAATCTCTAAAACAATCTATATGTTGATCAGGCATATAAATCTCATGAAGAACAAGGAAAATAAATCTAACTTGAAAGAAAAACAATTCAATTCATTAAATCAAGTAATAATTCCCAATTGGACTACACCTTAAACCCTAATTAAGAAATTAGTTACTCATCATCAATGAATAAAAAAGCAAGAATAATTTTATTGAAGAAC